>CANUEY010471283.1:0-141714 GCA_948099555.1 Croton setiger | reverse complement strand
AAAATATTTTTTAAATTTTTTTATTAAAAATTAAAAAATTTTTTCTTTTTATAAAAAATAAATTTTTAAAAAAAAAAAAAAAAAAAAAAAAAAAAAAAACAGTGTGCCTAAAAATCACTCTTTAAACTACATGTAAACACTTTCCAACTCAACAAGTAAATGCATATAATTGAGAGATTACCCATTAATGATGAACAAATTGGCTCTCTTTCTATTTCCTTTTCTTTTTTTGTTCCAAATTAACCACAAATTGAGAATTAGTACAAATTATAGCAAAATCACAAATCCCATGAGATCATTTCATCCCATATTAACACATTATTTGAAACAAGAAAGAAATAGTGGGAAAAGGGAAAAAAAAAATTGCATGAATTTGATATTTCACCAATTTGATTGATTTTACCTGAAAGCTCAAATAAAAGCTAAAGAAAATTTAATAAATGAGACTAGTTTCATGGATTATACATCACTAAGAAGACATCAAGACATGTATAAACATCATTTCATAATCAACAATTTTCCGACCAGCTTTTCTAATTCTGCACCTGTTAACTAAACTCTGAAGCATCCGAATGAACTCGAAATTAAAAGAAAATAAACAAAGAAAAGCAGACATAAGTGGTAATGTGCAGCAATGAGTAATGACAAGCTTTTGTCAATGAAAGAAGTAGTTTCAAACCCCATAAAATTGTTTTAAGCTATATATGTGAGTTACAAGGTCTAGACACAATTTCTGAGCACCATCGCCTCCCGTCAGTTCTGCAAAATCATAAATACTGTTCTTGTATCCTGGCTCGATTCTCTTCCCACCACAACCTCGCGTGCATTTCTCCAAATCTTTCCCGACTGCTCCAATAATACAGGTGAAAAAGTTTTAACCAGGGATATTGATAATCTGAAGCTAAACATGCAGAAGATGATTGTGAAGCCCACTAACCTGAACCTGACACGTCTAAGTTCTCGGGCGCCACTTGGTAGTGCTCGGACTGTGATGTACACTCCTGGTTCATCCTGTTCAACCCATTCAGTTTCCATATCACTTGCATTGCTGATTGAAAGCTCTCCAGAATGATCTGCCTCTCTTGATGAACTAGTCCTAGCAGAGTCTCCTACCGATGATGCCTCAGTTTTAGCCCCGCTGATACTAGATAGCTTTGGAGTTGAAGCAAGAGCAGCTGAGTCGAAATATTGACGGGATTGCATTGGATGGTGGTCAAGTGAATCTGATGATGAGTATCCCATCCCACCTGGACGGTAGAAGTTGCGGGAGCGTTCTTTGCCAAGTGGTGGAGTCATGGGGCTGTCCTTGGCAGATTCAGGCTTTGAGCTCTGGAAAAGAAAGAAGGTGCAGTTCCACATCCACATTAGTTCTACATAAATATTCATAAATAACTATGTTTTATATATAAATGAAGGCAAAAATCAACTCGTATAAAGTCAATTTATATGTACTAGCATTTAGCATATAAAATCACCAAATTTTCATTAAGAGAACATAGACCCGAAAAGTGATATTCATTGCAACGGAATAAATTCATGTTAAAGCAAGCCTCAATATGCAACTTCCGAATCATAACAAGTCATGGCGCAAAAAGATCATTATTTGAATATTTAAATTGGGGGTAAAAACACTTACTTCATCTTCAGATCGTGGAGGAGTTTGAAGAGGGACAGCTTGTTGATTGAATCGTCGAACATTGTATAATTCCATGACTTTGTCATAGTTCTCTGCCCACCACCTTTGAGCTTGCCATTTATTGAACATTTCTCGACTGACCCAAATAAGAAAAATGACCCATGTCATTATCAACATAAAATTGGCCCAAGCAAAAAAGTCAAAAGATAAAAGAAAATTGCAATTATAACAGCCTCATTATAGCTTGATCTTTCAAATGACCAACAAAAAAAAAAGTGGGTGTCCACAGTTGCTGATTTAACTGGTTTCCTCAACTGTTGCATAAGAAAAGCAACTTTTATCTTCATAGAAAGAAGAATTGCATAATTTAGGAACAGTATCACAATTATGGACTACTCTAAGATTACAACCAGCATGGAATGCATAAATCTTTGATTTCCAAACTAGATATCAACACGAGGAATACATTAGTAAGCAGTAAGGTTTTTGTATTATTTTCTTATTTTGTTAAGATATTGGATTCTTTGTATTTCGTATCGAAAATTTAGTTATGGGTGGCATTTTGGGCCCAATGTCCCCAATTTTTGTAAGTAGGCATGATTCAGCTCTATATTTGCTAAATTAACCTCTCGGCATAGATGGCTCAGCAAAGCATGCTCAAATATTAAGTACAAAAATAAGGACCATCAACACAAAAATCCTAGTTGTTCAAGGTACACAATAGAAACCATAATTCCATTTTCATTGATCATAAATGATGATTAACAATCAGCTAAGTCGAAATTTTGTTTACGAAATAGAGATCAGCCAGAAAGAGAGTAATGAACAAAGTTTCTGTTTCTCTTTTGATCCTCCTTCATGCTACAAGGTTTCAACAGTTGAGTTGGTTATTTATTTAGAATCACTAAACTAATTACTTGATGATCCGATATAAAAATTTAATGAGTTAGAACATGACCGGTTTTTATAACTTTAAAAAGCTCAAAATTCCAATCATTTTTCTCTTCAGCAGTCTTTCCTTTGGAAAGATAGGCAGAGAGCTTCTAAATGCAGATGACATTGAATATCTTCGCAATCTTTTGGTCCATAAAAGAACAAATGCAAACTGACAAACAGATTCAGAATGCTCTTACACAAAAATAAAGTCACTTCAAACAGTAGTTCTTATGGTTACTTTCAACAGGCAGATTCATTCTTACTTGAAAATTGCTATCAGGATGCACAAGATAGTGGGTACCCATACAACAGACATACACTTGATCTTTATGCTTTGATTGTCCTACATTTACTACCATACAAAAAAAAGGTGAAGTACAAGTTTTTCCTTTTAAGCGTCTCAAATTTCTAGCAGATTACGACATGTCAGGAGAAAAGATAGGGTCCTATTTGTTCAATACACTGAAGCAAGAACCAAAGAATACAAAAAAGATTCCAACTCAATTATTAATCATTTAACACCAATGAGATAGTCTAACAACTTTATTGTTAGTTTTTTAAATTAAACCAAAGCAGTAAAACAAGGGGGAAACCTAAAGTGATACCAATTCCCTGCTCCCCATATTTGGTAGCCACTCCAATCTTAGTATTAATTTGATAGAGAAACAACTCGAGCAAGCTTTAGCGCAGAATATTCAGTGATACTAAACAAAAGGACAGTGTCACAGTGCTAAACTTCATCTAACATCAAAACATCAAGGAAAAGATCACATTCAAAAATGACCCCATTCCAATTTCAAACCAAGTTAAAGTGAATGATCATATCAGACTTAAGCTATCATTTTCAAGAAAGAAATTGACAGCAAAGGATAATAAAAACATTGGCAAATTACAGTTACGTACACGTAAAAGAAAAGTTACCAAAATAAAGCAAAGAAGAACCTTCAGAATCAAGTTAGCAACAAGCAAACTGAAATAGTAGTATTTTGTTACCTGAAACGAATACGCTTGAGATCATTCCCACCCTGAGGCAACGAAACAAATGTAATCAGCACACCAGGTTCCACTTGTGCAACCCACTCCTTAGGTTCATCTTCCTCCATAAAAACCACAGACTCTGTTCGCCCACTGACTGATGCAGGTGTTCCTTCGCCGCTCGATAACCCTTTTAGTCTCGCCTCCATCTCTTTCCCCCACATTCTAGGTGTTGAATTAGAACTCCCTGTTCTACGGTATGAGCAGTGAAATCTTGCTGATTCTGAGGCAGCATCAGAGTCAGCATAGTTCCCATTACGGTTATTGTTTGATAGTCCAGAACAAGGCTTGCAGTTTTTGTATGCTCCTGATGCCTTCAGTGCCATATCCTTTATCTGAAAAATTAAAAAGAATCATCTATCACTCACAAGAAATTGTTGGAAAAAAAGAGAGTAAGCAATGGAATTAAAATGAACTAAAATATGAATTTAGGGAAGTCCGGATGTATGGTTTTATATTCAGATAATGAAAAACTCTATCATCTCAATAACAATAACTAGCATGGATAATGAAATGAAAAAACGAAATAGGTCCTGTTCCAATATATATATATATATATATATATATATATATATATATATATATATATATATATATGAAAACAATTGAACATACAGTAGAAATAAAGCCCATCTCCCAATGGTTCAATCCTTGTTCAAATGTTTTTGTTTCTTTAAATTGCTAATGTAATAGACAGTAGCCCCTCCTCAGCTTCAAAGCCAAATGGGATTTTGGAAATTTTCTTTTTGCTTTAAATCAAAGCATTACCCTCTCATTATTTTCCCAGGAAGAGGACAAAGAGGAAGGAACAAAATAAACAATAATGGGTTTTGATAAAGCCAAATTGTTAGATGAAAAGGACTGTAAAATTAAACTCCTATATTTCCTGGCTATTTCTTTTTTTCCATTTAACTCCTTGAGAAATGAGAAAAGAACAAAATCTCAAAACTCTGATTCCACGTCCTTTTCCTTCATTTTCTCAGTAAACAAACAAACACTAAAGCTCTCAAAGCGTTTGCTTGAACAAAACAAGTATGTGAGTAAAAAAAAAACCTGAGCAGTAATAGCCTTAATAGCCTGCCTAGTCCTGGGCGTCTCCAAAGCATCTTCCTCCTCCCTCTCTCTCTGGTGCAGAGATCCATTGTTAAGCTGCTTTGAACAAGCTATACAAGTCAACATCCCCAACTCCTTTAACTACAATCTAAGCCAAAACCCAGATCAGAATCACCATAGAGACGACTAATCAACACAAAGAAAAAAAAAATTATACAAAAATACTCGAACATACGTATATATAACTATAAACTACAAACAATAACAAAAATGCTTACATAAGCTAGAATTGCAAAAAGGGTATAGTTCCCTTCAGTTTCAAATACTGCCTTCAATTTGAGATCCCACAATGGGGAAAGAGACGGACACAGACAGAGAGAGAGAGAGAGAAAAAGATTTTAATTAAGAAGAAGATGTGGGAATGCGTATATTTACATAGCTATAAATGCTAGAGAGAAAGAGGAATGAAATGACCGTTAATGGAGGAATAAGGACATGGGTATTTCAGATTAAAAATGGGTCTACTAAAAAAAAAAAAACACTTCACTGCCAGTTAGAAAGAGTAACAGCTAAGAAATACAGCACAAACAAGAAAACTCTCTTCTCTTCTTCGTTCTATCTCTTACACAATCAAATCAATGAAACCAAACAAAAAGAAAAGCACATTCCTCTCTTCTTTTTTTTTTTTTTTGAATTTTCCCGTCTTAAAGAAGACTCGATCGATCGAATCGAATGTGGAAGTGGCAGAATAAGAGCTAAAAGTTGAGAAAAAAGTTAGTATTTTTAGGCTTTAATTAGATAGATTTGCGTGTGAAGGAGGGAGGCGGAAATGGTATAATACGGTATGTGCGCGCGGAGTCTGTGCAGTGCAATTCCCCCATTGCCATTACCAGTAGCGCCACCCTAAGATCAAATCAAAAAGCTAAAAAGAGCAAAAGCAAAAAAAAAAAAATCATTCATTTTGAGGTTATTAGGCTATGTTGGGCTATGTGATGTGAATATGGGCGTGAAGAGCTAATTTTAATGATATTTTAAAAGCTTATTTTTAAGCTTTAGATTGTTCTTTTCCTCTTTTTTAGCCAAAAACAAAAGTTCAGGCCAATTCTTTCAATTATACTTACAGCTTTTTTCAAATTCCGACCAACTATGATGTTTTCTATAAAATTTAATGTGTTCTACAAATTTTAATTTGTAAAATTTTAAAATATTTTACAAATTAATTTTAATTTAAGTTAAGATAAATAAAAATTAATTTCTCCAATTAATGTATGCTTAATCAATTAACAATCAACCAAATTTGATTAATTTTTTGGATGCTAATGAAGGGTAATTAGTCTATCAAATATAGGAATAAAATAAAATTTTATTTAATTGCATTATTATGGTAATATTTTTGTTTGGTATTAATTTTTTTAAGCATAATTATAAAATCGCAATAATCAAGCAGTTATTAATATTTTTGGTACGTACTATTTATTACACACATTCCTTGTTTGTAATGATTAAGACATTTTTAAGGGGCAAAAATAAAATGATGATACTATGTTGTGACTTGCTGATGTACTAAAAGATCAAATCAAGTAATCAACAGTGACCCGCGAGACAACAATAGATACTACCACCTATTAATGATTTTTTAGGTACAAAAAAATAATCAATTTAAATTATTTCTAAATTAATTACATTAATTATATTATTATTTATAGTAATATCATATTAATGATGTGACCCAATTCAAGTTTTTAATACAATTCTCGAGCCACTTGAAAGTTCTGTATGTCTGTAAATGTAACCACTAACCAAGAAGATAGAATATGCTCTTAAATTTAGTAAAAGACTTTTCTAAAAGAAATTTAAAAATATGTCAATTTACCTCATAGTTTTCAATTCCATATGCATTTGGTAAAATGGGAAATCTACAAATTTACTACCACGTCAACAAGTGTTACGCAGTGATTGATTCAGTTATTTCATGCAGCTGATAGCATTTAATACTCTAAAAATTAGAGTTTCGTTGTTTGGTAAATTAATATAATCCTAATTTATATTAAAATTATATTAATCTTATTAAAATAGAAATTAATATTTAATAGATAATTATACACTAATTAGTATAATAGTTGTTGTATTTTATCAAACACTAATCTGAATCAACTACCAGCTATCGACTATCGACTATTAGCTATCAGCAATTTCTGTCAGCTAATAGCTATTTTGAACTGCTAAACCAAACAAACTCTTAATTTTAAATAAGTTGGGTTCTTGAATAAATTCTCCAATGATTAGTCACATTATGAACAATAATACCAGCTACCACAACTTTTAATGTAAAATAAATACTACATTATGTTTGTTAAATAAAAATAAAATCTTTAGTGTTTTTTTTTAATATTATTTATATGGAATGAATTATATATAGGCATGGAATTTATTTAAACTAGCTCACCTATCATAATTTTATTATAATTCTTATAATATATATACATATATATTGTATAATAAATATGTATAATAGGTTATTAGTAGAAATCCTTTTAATTTCAATATTAAAAATACTACTATTAATATAAATTAAAATAATATTCTAGTATTCCTTTAATATAACAAATAATTATACAGTATTCCTTATTAGAACAAAATTTGAATATATATATATATATATATATATATATATATATATATATATATATAAAACAAGTGGCAATCAATTCAAATTTGGATAATGTAAATATCCATTAAGAGTCAATTATTCTCTTAATTTACCACAACAAGATTTAAAACTTGGAATTTGATTATAAGTTCTAGTGTCTCATACCGCTAGATCAATTAATTATTGATTGAGAAAGACGACTATTATTATAATTTTAAACAGAAAGGCAAAAGAGAGTATTCTAAAAAATTAAATTTCTTACCTGTAAGTAACAACTATATATTAAATGCACCTTAACATGTAAATTGTAATGTAAGAGCAAGTGTAAATGCATATTGCAGAGTAGACAATCTATTTAAGACCATATATTCAAAAACTTACTAAAAAAAATGAATGCCAAACATACATTAAAGTTTTCACATTAATAAAATGGTAAGAATTTAATGTTTACAACAGTATATGAATAATAATTTCCATTAAGCACATTTAATTTAATATTAATGCAGGGACCAGTACCTGCTTTTTTTATTTTTCAAACAATAACTTAGTAAGGTATGGTTGCAGTACATGATAGTGTCACGTGAAATTATCAATACTTTTATATCTGCTTTTGCATGGTTTTTAAAAAAATAATCCATGATTTAATTATAATTTGGCAGTGTTTAAATTTTGAATCTTTGTTTTTTTAAATTTCTTCCTCAGCCCAATTGTATAGGATTGGCTAATGCCAAAAAAAAAAAAGCGTTCAATCCAAGTGGTTGGATTAGTGGACATTATTGTTCAAACTTAAAAATGAAAAATCGTAGGTTCGATTTCTGAGAATGCAATGCCTTTATACATTAATTTTAATAGTTTCTGTCGTATCTTGATTCGAATTAATTTTGATGTATTGAAGAATTTTAAGAATAATTATTGGCCCGAGACACTGCATTGAAAGAGAAAGCATTGGTTAAGCAATATCGTAATCAAAAGGAATGTCATAAAGGGCAATCCCTGGAAGGATTCGAGCATGTTGGCGGTAGTACCCATTTTAGTGGTACCCGCAATCTTTAATAAACACATATTGAATAAAAGAAAAGAAAAAGAAACAAAAGGTGAAGTGTGTGTGCTGAAAAAAAAAAAAAAATTAAAAAGCAGAAGTAGGTCTGCGTCATGTATTAGAGAGAAAGAGGAATTGAGGTGCAACTTTGAAGTATTGATCGGATGACATTTTTCACTAGTTAAACTTAAATCTTGACTCTTTTTAATTATTGTTGAAATCCACTAATTAGGTGAAGAGCAATTCCGAATTAATTCTGGTTGTTGTCAGCTTCTAGTTGATTAGAGAAGATTATTTGTGTAATTTATTAATTTATTAGTGGAAGGTTTGAGTTGGATTTAGTCCTGTAGTTTTTACCTTCATATAGAAGAGTTTTTCATGTAAATTTGGTGTTCTTGTGGTTGATTGATTTGTGTGCTTGCTTTATTATTATTATTGTGTTTTTATTTGTTTTATACAAAGAAAAAAATTATTTATCGAGGTTATTGAATTGTTCTGTTGCGCCTGAGATTTTCTATTGGTCTTTTCTCAATAATGGTATAAGAGTTTTGATTATTATGTTGAAATTTTGTGTAAATCAAGATAGATGATAAAACGGTAGATACTATGGTTAAACTCAACTTGTAAAATTATGGAATATGGAAAATATTAATGAAAGATCTTTTGTGTTGTAAAGATCTTTTTGACACTATTGAGTTGAAAAGTGTTAGACCAGCAGCAAAGAATAAGACTAAATGAAAATTAATTGATAGAAAAGCAGTTGCGAACATTAGACAATCTATTAAAATGAGTGTTATCAATCATATCGCTCGTGAAAAAGATGCTTATTGAATCTAGAAGAAGCTAGAAGACATGTATGAATGCAAGGTTGCATATAACAAATCTTTTATAATTAGAATTAGTAAAAGTGCTTCTGTTCAGTAATTTTCAAGAAACTTTTAACCATTAAACTCTTCCAAAAAGAATCGTCTTGTTGTGCCTGAGATTTTCTAGTGGTTTTTTCTCAAAAGAATGCATCACTTCATAATTGAACACTAACAAGACCCGGTTGGCATTTATTACTCTTATTATTATTGGATTTGATTTAGAGGTTCAAATTAAATTGCGGTTCATGATGGTTCCAATATAACGATGGACCGGTTACAAATAAAAACAATAATGCAAGTGAGATAATTTAGACTGTGAGATATTTAGTCTAGTCGAAAGTACTTTGTAATTATTTGTAAACTTTTAAAAATTGTTTGTTAGTAAAGAAATTTTGAATTCTCATACTTCACTTTTTGGCATTTATAAATAAATTATTTTGATGTGTCTAAAATATAAGTATTTATTTTTATTTTTATATTACATTTTTTCACTATTTTTAAGAGTATATGCATTTTATTTTAGATATACACTTATCATGGACACAATTAAATTGGCATATTATTATGTTTTTTTATGCAAACCACGTTTTATTAGAAGAGAGACGGCCCGTGGTTATGGCGTAAAGCCATGTGGGTGATGAAGGGCACGTGGGGTGGTGTGGACCCGCAAGCCGCTTTCTTCCTTCGTTCTCCGAGATGCCCGTAAAAAGCAATAACAAGCATTTCCCGATTTCCCTCTCTCGTCACGTCCTTTACCAATCAGCAACAAATGCTTCTACAGTTATTTGGTGGTTGGTTCAGAAAAAATTGATTTGATTTTAAACCAACCCAACTCAATTAAGTTTTGAAGTTTAAATATTAAATAAATCTCCAATTTAAAATATATGTTCACGAATCGAATATGATATGAGCAATTTATAATTATTGAATTTGTCATATGAAAATCGAACTCTATTTCGATTCAACTTTCAAATCAAACTCTTGAATCGAGCTAACGAACCAAATGCTGGAACCCAAACTTCAATATTTTCTTAACAAACAAGAATCAACCCGCTATTGTTCTCTTTTATTACAACCATAGTCTCCAATAATTTTAAGTAATTTATTAATTAACATGTTAAAAAAGTATTTACAGTATATTATATAAATAACATAAATTTAAATATTAAAATATAATCCATGACTAAAAAATATTACCCATAATTTCTAACTTAAAAACTAAATTTTTAATTATTATTACAAAGTGGTTCTTAATGATGATAAAGGTAAAGTCTGTATGCTAACTTTATACTCTACACGTTCAAATGGAGATTCGAACTCGTAATCAATAAATATTAGCGTATAAAAAAACTAATAAATTTATAAAAAATTAATATATAAAAAAAGTAATAAATCATTTATTTAAATATTAACATTTATTATGTTTATAAGAACACTTTCTACTATGCGAATATGTGGAGGGTAGAAAAAAGAATAAAAATTTTGTTAAATTTTAACAATATGACATTTTTTGGACAAACATCCTTATACATGCCAATTAATGTTCTAATTTATTACAAATTTATAATCTCTTTTTATTTTTATATAGTTGGTTTTGGAAAGTGATATAATATTTTATTTATTGGTTAAGATGCTAAGAATGCTTGATTAGGGAGACATAAGTTGGCTTAGAATGAAAATTAGACAACAAATGATGAAGCAAAGTAAAGGTATTAAAGTTGATATAATGGGTATGCCTGTCTTTAAGATGACATTAACTTTCATAATCTAATGCCTAATTTATATATTAATCAAAGCAAAAATGAGTAGTAGAAGCTAGTTGTCTCTTCCAGCTAAGCTAATCCTAAGATTGCTTTTGCAACTTTCTTTTATGTCTTAAATACAAAAACCCATAAAATTTGTTTTGCAAAAATGATTATTATATGTTTGTGTCAATGTAAAAACTAACTTTCAAGTGCAAAATCTTTGTGTAAAGATATATGCTTTGCTTGCTTGCTTGCAGCCATTGACAAAGATTGTAGATAGAGTTTAGCCTAATTCTTTTTATAATATAATATCTACATTTAATGGTAAATTGTGATTGGTTAAAAAGTTAAATTATAATTTTAAAAAATAAGAAAAAAATAAAATAAAAGTGTTTCGTTAAAGATGAAAGTTTTAAATTGAGTGTGTAATCGTAAACATCTATCTACATTAACTTTCACACTTTTTATTATGTAAGACTCGTACATAATAGAATATGTTGCATTGGAAATGAATATTCATAATGGTTGAGATGTTCAATATCATTTTATAGGTCCAATTTCTGAAAAAGTATGTCACATAAGCTAAAATGAGATGAATGAAAAATTAAAATTTTGCTATTCGACAATGAATTTTAATTTCATTTAATAGTTTCATAGTATAAGTTTAATTGTTTAAAAATTAGAAATTTAATCATATAAAAAATTACAAAATTGAAAAATAATTTTACGTGTGTCAATGAATAATTTTTTTCTCAATCTAGCTTTTACGTTACAATTGTCAATTTTGGATAATCATAATTTATTTATTTCATTAATTATTATATTAATTTATACTTTCTTCTATAAATTAAAATACTACAAAAAGATGTTTTAATCAGTTTGGTAGATTTAATAGTTTTTTCCATCCATTTCCTAATATATATATATATATATACACAAAAAAATTTAGTTGGCACAATATAAAACACATAAATACTGTTAAAAAAGTTATATAAACACTATTTTAATTCAAAACATTGAAAAAAAATTAAAAAAATATATATAATAATAATTAAAAATAATGTAAAAATCGTACATCGCGCGGCCATTTCCTTTAAATTTTGTTATATATGTACTGGGGCAAGATTTAAAGGCTTTAAGCCCAGCCCAAAATAAGTTTAAATGAGTTCGAGATTTGTTTTCAGGGCGGATAAGATGGCTTCCTCCTTTCTTTGTCAGTTGCTTGTTTCTTTGTGCCTCAACTCCCAATTAAAATAAAAATAATAATAATAATAATAATAATAATAATAATAATAATAATAATAATAATAATAATAATAATAAATTTCAGGAATTATGGAGATTAAGTTATTAAAAAAAACACAAAAAATTGATTTTTAAAATTTAACATGTGACTAATACTATCAATAGTTCAATACTATATTGATCAGAATATATATGAACTATTCTTCCCTTAAAAAAAGTATATTATTCACCTAAAAATTATAAAGAGTTGTTTTAGTAGAAAGCTATCAAGAGTTATTTATACACCATTATTAGGGGTGAGTAATCGATAACCGTTACCGAACAGTCGGTAATCAGTTAACTGATAAATTTTTTATCGGTACAATTACTGATACCGAATGATATCAGTAACCGAAATTTTTTTGCCTCGCTACCGATTATCAATACCGATTACCGTATCTATAAAAAACATTGTAATTTCAAAATGTTAATCAGTAATTATCTATCACCAAACATATATATTAGTTTAAGGTATATATTAGTTTAAGGGTATATATATATAGTAACACAAAACGACATAATTTTGAACAGTCCAAATTCGGTAATTTTTCGGTAATTCGGTAACTTTTTTACCGAAAATTTCAGACTCTCCTACCGAAACCGCCAATAGTTATTACCGATTACGAATCGGTAAATTATCGTTACCGATTTTCGGTTACCAAATTGATTCGGTTCGGTAATTACTGAAATTTGTTCTCCTCTAACTACTACGTTATGCGTAAAAAATACAGTCCAATGAAAAAGTATACATCAGATATGGGTTTTAAATGTAATTTTTTTAATAAGAAAGGTATGTTTTGTTTTTTTTTTTTTTTAAAAATATTCTCAAATTCCGTAATTGTTTTCACCAGATATTTGGTAATTTTTCATTTTTGATAGTCTCATATCCAAAGCTCAAACAACATAAAAATATCTAAAAAGGGCATTTTGAAGAATATTCCAAAACCCCATATCAAGAGTCTCAAAACGTCCACGATTTGTCATATAAAAATCTCACGCTATTTGTTCCAAATTGACATTTATTACCTTTCTAGATTTCTTTAGATTGTACAGTGCAAATCAGAATAGCAAAAAATAAATTATTATTATCATTATTTCAAACCGAAATTTGTTTTTATTTGGACCGAAATTGAAATTAAGTTTCATTTGAAAATTATGATATTGAATTCTGAATACAAAAAAAATCGGTTCTTCTAATTTGATAGGTAAAATTGAGAAAAAAAAATTTGCAATTCTTGTGCATTATTGAAACCGATAGTTTGGTTTAAAACAGCAGTTTAGGTTCGACCAAAGGATAAACCAAAGGATAAACGACTATCCGTTTTGCTCCCAGTCATTAGCCGCCAGTGACGACTATTGTACTCCATTCGCTAATATACTATTACTACGCCTTTCACGTTGTGCTAAGATGACCTATCATCACCCAATAAAATATCTACACGTTCTACCTTTAATTCGCTCCCTTTTGTTTGTGGGTCCCACTGTCCATTACCAATAATTGACTGCCACGTTTTGTATTGTTGTGTTGGCGTTTCTTCTACCTAACGACGTTATTTCACCATCCACCCGTCAGTCAGTTAACCCTGCAACAGATTCTTGGCAAAACACCAAACAGGTCTGTCGTCAGGAAAAATAATATATTTTAATTTAATTTGTTAGACTATATAAAATTTTTCTTCCATTTCTGAATTTTGAAAATTGTAGATTTATAAAGCTCATAATTTTTATTTTAAAGGAATCTACTTTATGCTTTGGAGATGAGATTAGCATTAATCAACAGTACATGTACATATAAAAATTAAGATTAAGAAATAGGAAACCAATTTTCTGTTTTCGGTACTGTTTGTATTTTTATTCTAAAGTCACTGTAAGCTAGTGATTGGGTTTTAAAGGGTTTTTTCTTTCGATTTTTTGGATTTGATTTTGTGTATAAAGAGCAACCCATTAATTAATAGCCATTAATTACTGAAAAAATGCCACTTATTCGGCGGAAAAAACAAAGTGAACCCAGTAAATCGGATTTGAAAACACCGAGTGAGGAGGAAGAGGAAGAGGAAGACGAAAACAATAAGAAGCAGCAGCTTCCGAAGAAACCCACCAGTGTACAAGAACAAGGAGAGGATAAGTCGCCGGGAAAGAGACCGAAATGGTCTTGTGTGGATAATTGTTGTTGGTTCATTGGTTGTATATGTTTAACATGGTGGATTCTACTGTTTTTGTACAACGCAATGCCTGCTTCTTTGCCCCAATATGTCACCGAAGCCATTACGGGTCCTTTGCCCGACCCACCGGGTGTGAAGTTGAGAAAAGAGGGGTTGAAGGCCAAACATCCGGTGGTTTTTGTACCTGGGATTGTTACGGCGGGGCTCGAGTTGTGGGAAGGTCATCAATGTGCTGAGGGCTTGTTTAGGAAGCGGCTTTGGGGTGGAACATTTGGAGAAGTGTATAAAAGGTTTGGATATTGATGATTATGTGTTTTCTATTTTCAGTTTTTTTTTTTTTTTCTTTTAATGCTCTGTAACTGTCTGTTGAATTGTAAATATGAAGTGGTTTATTGTTTGCAGGAAGTCTTTTAATATTCAAGTTGCAGTTTTTATTGTTTAGTTTTGGGTGTTTGAGGATAACGGTTTTAAACGCTTCTTGTAGTTAGGCTTTTGTGTGGATTTTGCTTTGCTTTTCTAAAGGAAAGTAAGGATTTTTTTTGGGTTACCTTGTTGTGGTGGTATTAAGGAGATATGGTTCCTTATTAGGAAGATAATTAATAGTTTGTTACTTTAATTAGATGGTATAAGCATGATTAGTTAGTTGGTTTTCGTTGCTAATTATTTTGCTTGTTTCCATATGTATTGATTGTTCATATGGATACAACTTTCAATTTTGAGTAATTGTATACTGGATTGGGGATTGACACAATTGACACCGGAGGATAAAAGAAGGCAGTCAAAAGTTACTGAATTATAGTCATTAAGATGGCCCTTTTTTAGAGCTCTTCTTTCAAGATTCATAAGGAAGTCAAAATCTTGATGTTTACTATGTCGTAGTTTGGTCTAGATCTACTCATTCATATTTATCTTTGAATTTAGTGTATCTAACCGCACATGTTATTTGATACTATGATGTTCTATTTGTTTATAGGAGCGTAACCTCTGAAACATGTTTAGACTTGTCATTTTCAATGCTTTCGAGGATTGGTTAATTGATTTTCTATTGGATTTTTTGTTTGATGTTTGACAGACCTCTTTGTTGGGTAGAACATATGTCTCTAGATAATGAAACTGGATTGGATCCTCCTGGTGTACGAGTTAGGCCTGTTTCTGGACTTGTGGCTGCTGATTACTTTGCTCCAGGTTATTTTGTGTGGGCAGTTCTGATTGCTAATTTGGCACGAATTGGATATGAGGAGAAAACAATGTATATGGCCTCGTATGATTGGAGACTTTCTTTCCAGAATACTGAGGTCTGTTAGCATTAAGCCTTTTTTCTATCTACAATTTCTTTATGGTGCTCTCAGTGCCTTTTTGAGTTTATTTTCAATCGCTCATTTGCGTAATGTAAATGATAAATATATCTGTTCAAATCAATTAATCAGGTCCGTGACCAAACATTAAGCCGCATGAAGAGTAATATAGAATTGATGGTTGCTACAAATGGTGGGAATAAGGCTGTTATAATTCCACATTCCATGGGTGTTTTGTACTTTCTCCATTTCATGAAGTGGGTTGAGGCACCAGCTCCAATGGGTGGAGGGGGTGGACCTGATTGGTGCGCTAAGCATATCAAGGCAGTGATGAATATTGGTGGACCATTTTTGGGTGTTCCAAAGGCTGTTGCCGGGCTATTCTCTGCTGAAGCAAGGGATATTGCTGTTGCCAGGTTTTTGCCATGATCCTCTTTGTACCTTGTTTAAATTATGAATATAGCTTCATCTAGATTATAGTAGTAACTAGTTCTAGATTACCACTGGTCACTGTTCTTCAAACCTATGTCAGTACTTTTATCATCTGTTATCTATTTTCTTGATGTCCTTCTGGGTTAACCTACAGGTTTTGTTCTTAATTTCTATCAGCAATCACTTCACTTCCCCTTGATAGAGAACAAGCTTAATTTTCTCATGAGTATTCTTGAAGTGTCTGTTTCATACTCTTCAGTTCCTCCTATTGTAACCTAATATATTTGTTTTAAATATATATGTCAATTGCTCCTGTAATTGATTGCATCAAGTCCAGCCTTTATAAAGTTTTCTTTTAAAGGTTGAAGTTAAAGTTGGTGCACATTGCTGATAACCTTCAGTTGGCATCTAGTCACCTGAGAAGGTATTGCATGAATCAGTATGCATCTTGCAAATATCAGGCTTCTGGGTTTTCTCCCTGCTATGACTTAGATTATCTATTCCCGTTTAATCTTTCTTTATTTTTCATATTGAAAGCAAGTAATTTGCATATAGATTTGGATAGGGTGAACGATATATATTTTTTTCTTCTAGTTGATTTCTCGCCTATTGCCAGAGGCCAATTGAATGTATGATGTCTCTCATTGGACATGTTTAAGTGCACCTGATGGTAGTATTCACATTCATTTCTATTAGCTAGCTTTCAATGCATGTCCTGAAACATTCCACAAACTCGCAGGGCCATTGCACCAGGTTTCTTGGATAATGATATATTTTCGCTTCAGACGTTGCAACATATAATGAGGATGTCTCGGACTTGGGATTCGACCATGTCTATGCTACCGAAAGGTGGGGACATTATTTGGGGTACGCTTGATTGGGCACCTGAGGAAGGTTATGTTCCAAGCAAGAGAAGGCAAGGGAAAAACGGCACCAAAAATGCAATCCAAGATGACTCTGAAAGTAAGGATTCTCAAAGAAAGAAAATCAATTATGGAAGACTAATATCATTTGGGAAAGATGTGGCAGAGGCACATTCATCTGATATTGAGAGGATTGACTTTAGGGTAATTCTATTTTTTTTTTTGAAGTTGGGTAATATAACAGTTTATTCTAATATTTCAGGCTCGCTGTGCATGTTTCCTTGTATTTAACGCTTAACTAAATCATATAGATTCATCATGATGCACATTTTTTGCTCTGTTGCAATTACTTTTATCATCGCAATTCATCTTTTGATTTCTGTTTTAATGTGTATGGCTGATTTTTTTCTCTGGCTTCAATACATTATGTAATGGTATCAGAATATCAGCTCTTTCATGATATAACATCAAGTAATGTGTGCCTCAATGTGCAGGATGCTGTTAAAGGCCGAAATGTTGCAAACAATACTTGCCGTGATGTGTGGACAGAGTATCACGAAATGGGATTTGGAGGCATTAAAGCTGTTGCAGAATATAAGGCTTATACTGTTGGATCTGTTATAGATCTGCTTCAGTTTGTTGCACCTAAAATGATGCAGCGTGGCGGTGCTCATTTCTCTTATGGAATCGCTGATGACTTGGATGATCCGAAGTACAATCACTACAAATATTGGTCAAACCCTTTGGAGACGAGGTGAGAATATCACATTTTATTAGGAATTCTGGTTTGAAATTTCTTTATAAGTCAATCCTGTAAATCTGTTAATGATCGCGGTATTACAAACTTTCATTGAGTAGTTATGCATTTCTATGTATTCGAATTAGTACAAGCAAGGGGCTGAAATATCTGAAGGGAAGCCAATATTTTGGTGTTTCAGTATTATTCATAATTTCATCTTTTACATTTCTACAATAATATAGATCCTGGGAATTTATTTGAAGCATTTAAATGGCTGTCTGAAGGAAGTTGTTATGTTATCAAATTTAACCATGGGAAACACTGAACTGGAGAAAGAAAGCTTTCTAGTCTTGTTTGTAGCTTAGTAGTTTTATCATAAATTCTGCTACTACTAGCCTGTCAAAATAATTGATGGCCACCTCCAATTTTCTGTAGTTTAATACAGTGAAATCTTATTTGTTTCTCTCAATATTATAATCATCACATGTTGAATCTTTTATCATATGTTTTCTGTTATCGGTATTCATATCCCTCTTACATAATGATCTCTTTCTTCCTCGCCCTTTTGCTTTTCAATTACTTGTTGAGCTACTAATTCATGGTAATCTGTGATCGGTCTCCATGTCGACTGAACTTTATCTGACATGCTTATCTTACAGGTTACCGAACGCCCCAGAAATGGAAATCTTTTCCATGTACGGTGTTGGCATACCGACTGAAAGAGCTTATGTGTACAAGTTGGCACCTTCTGCAGAATGCTACATACCATTCCAGATTGATACGTCAGCTGAGGGAGAAAATGAAGACAGCTGTTTGAGAGGTGGAGTCTATACTGTTGATGGGGATGAAACTGTTCCTGTTTTAAGCTCTGGCTTCATGTGTGCTAAAGGTTGGCGTAGGAAAACCAGATTCAACCCTTCAGGAAGTCGAACATATATTAGGGAATACGATCATTCTCCTCCAGCCAATTTGCTCGAGGGACGGGGCACCCAAAGTGGCGCCCATGTCGATATAATGGGTAATTTTGCTTTGATTGAAGATATAATGAGGGTAGCAGCTGGTGCGAAGGGAGAAGAATTGGGAGGTGATCAAGTTTATTCAGATATCTTCAAGTGGTCTGAGAAGATCAACTTACAACTGTAATTTCAAGGTAGTGAACACTTAAATCTGTATTTTCGATTCACCTATGTTATTTTAGCAGAATTAAACTCTATTTGGCAAAAAAATCATAACTTGATGATGTCTTCTCTTCACAGGTTTGAGTAAGTAAGGATACGAGTGATTCAATCAAAAACTTCCTTCTTATGGCTTGTGCTTGTCCTGAAAATTATATAATTCTGAAACAAGTCACCTTATCTTTCTGGTTTGTTACGTTGATGCGAAGAAGAAGAGACAGCAGAGGTGGCTTTATATAGAAGATTCATATTTCCATTGACGTAAAGCTAAATTGCAGATGATGTTGTTGCTTTTATCATTAGATTACGATTATTTGATATTGATCTTGCGATATTTTGTAATTTTTGTACCAGAACTTTAGAAATATGAAAACCATATAAGTCTCAAATAGCTCACAAGCGGGTCAGATCATTTACAATTACAACTCCATGCTTGGATGACTTTGGTCCGGTTCAAGGTAGTTGGAGTTCATGGACACTTTGTGCTCGGTTTGATTGGTTTAAACCGAGTCTATTTACAGTAACTAACAAATTCAATAACTTCCCATTTCCAAATACACAAATATACCTTTTGAGAAGCTTGCTTTAAAAAAAAAAAAAAATCAACTTTTACCAAATATACCTTGTTCTGTGATTAGTGTGGTAATTATGTTTAAGGTCTTAAATAACAAAGTAATGGAAATTTCTTTTTTGCATTTTGTTTTATAAATTATTAGAATTTTCCAAATAATAATTATTCCCATTCTGTGATTAGTGTGGTAATTAATTGTGAATCTCACATTATTCCCACTTTGGGTGATTGAAATTGCTGGTTTTAATCAAAATATTGCCTATTATTTTATTAGTTGACTTTTTCTCTGAAAATTAATTAACATGTTTCCTGATTCCCAAATAGTCATTTATTGTATATGGACCAGTTTATTTTATTTTTTTCTTAAATAAAATTGGAAATTTATTAAAATAGTAGTACTATATAACTATAATTATAAAAAATAATGACTTAAGTCCCTTATTTTTCTAAGGCGTAATTTAATAATATGTGTATATGTTTAAGTTTAGACATAAACAAATTTAAAATCTACTAGTTAGGTGGCTGATGCCTAATTTATTGATTAGTGCGTTGTGTTGTAATCTGTTAGTCATAAATTTGAATGTCCATTTTCTATTTTGTTAATAGGAGAGAGCCGCCCACTATTATACGACTCAATAGTTAAATGCCTCATTTAAATTACAAAATTTAGACAAATACTTCAAATTTGGATATTTCTTCCTTCAATTTTTTATTTAATTTAAGGGTTTATTGAAAATTTTCATTTAAAGAGTCATGTATAACTATATTTATAACTTTTTAGTCCAAAAATATAAAATCTCAAAATATAATGTATTAATAACACTTAGTTTATTTTTAGTACGTTATTTGGAGACTTAGTTAAACCCTCAACATAAATTTTAAGTTTAATGTGAATTCTTCTTGTTTTGCTAAGTTTTTCATAATTTACTAATGAAATATAAAATATTTTTTCTAAATCACATATTTATTTATTTTGAATTGTATGATTCAGTTTATTTAGTATACTCCATACATTTATTTGAAAATATAAATTTCATAAATTATTTATTTAATTAATTTTGTTCCATCATTTGACCCGAAATTCCATATTATTTTATTTTGTGGGACGAGACAATACTATTTTTGTAAATCCAAAATATTAGAGATAATATTTGGTAATTATGATTACACTATTAATCAAGTGTACTGAGTAATTGCTGATTTTGCGCTGGCCGTCCACTCGTCCATGCACTACAAAGCAGTTAGCATGCATTCAAATGTGACGCATCAACAGACAAAGATAAAACTTACAAATTAAAACCGTGTTGCGTCAACAAATAAACAAACCAAGCTTCACAATTATTTTTCACATTATTTTTTATTTAATCCTAACCCTAAACCTAAAACATGTAATATTTAAAATCAAATTAACGTAAACCCAAGGCGCATGTGAATTTATTTTTCCAACTAATTCAAGTTGTGGATTTCAACTTTTTCCAACTTGTGAGTTCAACTTTACTTGAGTTTTGTCTTTCCAAACAGTTTTAATCGGCTCGAATGAGAATTAGTTTGAATGTTGACTATAGCTTAAAGTAAAGATGGTCACGGATCGAGCCATGGTCCGGTGAGCCATGGTTCAACGGACGAGGGGACTGGTGACCTGTGGTTTACGACAGGCTGGTTAGTGAGTGTTTCGAGCGATCTGAACCAGCGATTTTTGGATAATTAACCGGCGATTTTTTGGGCAGTTCATAGCAAGCCACAATTCAGAAAATGTATGAACATGATCGCCCCTTCTACGATTCCAGTTCGAGGTCAATCCGGTTCTGAATAACCAGCGGGCCAAAACTGACTTTTTTTTGAGCGGTACCGGCCTATAGCCACCACTAGTTTAAATATGTCACTCATAGTTAAGACCTATTTGAAACACTTCATCCTTGTGATTAATAAATCAGTATAACGTATAAATTTTATATATCAAAAAAATTTATAAAAACTACTTAAAAAATTAATCATTCAATCAAATATCATAGCATTAAATAGTAGTTTAGATTGATAAAATTAGAAAAGTATGAATTTTATATTAAATATAAGAATGTGAATTAATGAAATATGAACGAATAAAAAGTATCAATTTCATTGTTTGTTTAAATGCATTGATTTTAGAGATAAATAAGGTATATAATTAATATTTTAATTCAATAGTTAATAAATATGTCAAAGAGTGAAATATATATTTAATTTTTAAAAATATAATATTTCTAAATGACAACCGGCAAAAAACTGTTTTTTCAAATATTGTACAATTTTTTTTTTAATTCCATTTTTCTCTGTCTTAATTTTTCTTTCCGATTCTTCTTCTTCTTTTCTCCGATAGTCGATTGTTACTCCGCCATAGCAACATCCATTGCTCAACTCCTCCTTAATTCTCAGGGCACCATCTTCTTTTTTAGCGTCAGAACTGCTTGACTAGAACTGTTTCAAGCTACTTGAAATTTTAATGAAACTCTCTTATTCTCTATCTGTTCGTCCTCCCATAGAAACGGTAGTGACACTCTTCCAACTCTCCGGCGATGGCTTTCACCTTATAAACCATTCAAAATCGTAGTCAGGTATTTAAATTTCTCATGTAATTTTATCATCTGACTTCTGTTTTATTCTTAGAAATTCAATTTAGTCATCATTACAGGTGTATGTAGAATTTAAGATTTTACGTATGTTATGAAACAAAATTCAATACATGTTAGATTTTAGAATTTTTATTTTTATTTTTACATCTTATGTTTCAATTATGATGTTGCATATTTTCTCATAATTTGTTGCTTCTTAGTTTTAGAATTAAGCACCTATTATTAGTTTTCTTTTGAAATTATGTTAGAGATAGAATTAGTTCATTAAAAACAATCATTAGTTTCTTGTTGCTTGTCAGACAATTAATTTCAAAATATTGATTGGTTTGATCACATGTTTTCATTGTATTATCCTGTAGAATTAAAGAGCTCACAAGCCTTAATGATTAATTAATTACTAAATTTTTGTCTTATCTTATGTATTAATTTAGTTTAATTTCTATCTATATATTAAACTATTAATTATTTTTAAAAAAAAAAAAAAAATTAAGGGAATAGTATTTCAAGTGAGTTTAGTTTTTAATTGTCAATTTCTAATCAGTGATTGTTATGGAGTTGTTTGATAAGAACCGGATGACAATCAAGGATCCGTTAACAATTTCATATGGACTTTTGATAAGAAGTAAAGCTAAAAGGTTCGAAACAATGCTTGGATTGCATATTCAAAATTAAATCACAAAAGAATTGACAAATCAAGCGTTGGAGAGGTGCACAAGGAAGCTTGAAGGGTTGCCTAAGTTAGTCACATTACTTAGTGCGAGTTTTGAAGAATTAGAAAAAGGGAATGATGAAGTAGAGCCGGACACTGGTTTCAGCACGACCATGTTCATTGACCGTGCAACAACAAACTAGTTCTAGGAGTATACACGGCTTTTCAGCATGACCATGTCTCCTGGCCGTGCAACAATAGAAATATTCCAGAAGTAGACACAATAAAAGTATTTCAGAAGTAGACACGGGAAGCACAGTGACCATATCCTTTAACCTTGCAACATTTGAGTTACTTTAAATGCAAATACGGGCAATCAACACGGACGTGTTTGATTTTTAACATGGTCATGTATAACTAAACACGAGTGTGCTTTACTAGACGTGGCCAAGAAGGAAAACCGAAGAATTACTTGGCATGACCACCAAATAGCCATGCTGCATTCATGACATCCAATTTTTGAATCCGTAAGCTTAAGGATTTTTTGCCTTTTTTTTTTCTTATATGACTGTTTTCGTGGGTTTTTGATTTTAAACACATTTTGAACATAGTTTGAAATGTTTTAATATGTTTTGTTGTCATAATTTTTTTAATTTTTTTTAATTAAATGATTTTTTTTTAGTTTTTTGATTTCAAACATATTCTGAAATATTTTAATTTATTGTGTTTTATTTAAATGTTGATATGTTGAAATTAGGTTTAAAATCATGTGAGAAAGTGAGAAAAGGGGCTATAATAATTTTTTATTTATGTTTTATTTGGGTTAAATGAAATGTTAAATTTAATGATTTATTTTTATCCCAAAAAATTAAGGATCAATTTTTGTCAAAAAAATTAAATAAAAACTACTTTTTTCTTTTATTTTTTGGAGGGTTTAGTTTTATTTAAAAAATTTTTAAAAAATCTAATTTTATCCAATTTTATATAAAAAACTCTATCATTGCACTAAAATAATTAATTGTGTGAGGCACAGAAAAGGAAAGTGAAAAAAAAAGCGCGGTTAAAAACGGTCCTGGCTGGCAAATTCTTTTATCATAGACTCGTCCACACATAATCATTTCTCCTCCTCTTCTTCCATTTTCGTGGTGTTTTCAATTCTTCGCCTTCTAATTTTCACAATATATTCTCCAAAAAATCGCCAAAACCTCTCTTCCTTCCTCCCTCCCTCCCTCCCATTCCTTCTTCCCTTTCCTCATTTTGTCTCGATCATATCGACTTGTATCTCTGCACAAACCTATATATATACCTTTCATATGCTCGGGTCTTCTTATTGGTGTTGTGATCTAGCCCTAAAACGAACACCTAACCCTAACTCGCCGAGCTCAATCGCTCTCGTTCGGAGCTGTTTGTAGCATTTTAATTTAGCGTATTCAAGGTAATGATCCTTGTTCTCTAATTTTCTTATTAATATTCAATTTTATTTTGATTCGCTTGCTCATTTTGGTTTTTTTTTTGAATTTTACTAGTATTCCTTGTGGCAAATTTGACATTTGATTGGGGCGGTGTATGATTAATTTTTAGATTCTTATTTGGGTTTTGTTTAGATTATTTTTTTGAAAAATATGTAGCTTGTTAATCTATGAAATTAAATTGCATTGTGTGTAGTTTTCCCCCTAATGCATGTTGTTTTTGGTATTGTTTGTTAATTTTTTTTCTTGTGCATTTTTGGCTGTGTTAATTAGTTTGATTTCTATATTATCTGTTTGTATTTTATGGTGCAAAGAATATGATTTTTTTTATTTGATCAGGGAGTTGCTTTTTTTTTTCTGCTGTTAATTTTACCCCTTGTGTTGGCTGTAGGTGCAGGTTCTTCTTGTTAACTCAGTTGTTGATGGTTTGAGCTATTGAGGTATTTATGTACTTGTACTGCAAGTTTGCAACAGACTTATGCCTTGCTGTATTTATCCATGTGTTTGTAAGATTTTTTTTTCCTTCATATTTTAGAATTTTGCTCCTGTTGTATATTATGATACATTCTAAGTAATGAGTCCGGCTGTATTTATTGTAAACCAGTAACCACCAGTAAGTTGATATGATGCAATTTCTTTTTCTTTCCATTCGTGTTTGTCAGTCCTCATTTTTCTGATGATATATATGTATGTATGTGTGTGTATGTTCACCACAAAATTGTATAGTTATCTGTCTTGTTTCCTTATTTTGCTGTATATCATCCCTGTAAATAGTCACTTATGCATTATATAGCTTTATGGCACATGATTTAGGCATCCATCCATTGTCACTTGGGTTTCAAATAAAAGAAGAATGTTGCAAGATATTTGTTCATCCTATTCTTTTTGACCCATTAAATTTTTAGCCTGACAAACCAACTTTTGCTGAATAGCGGATATTCCTTTTTTTTTCTAGCTGCTACTGCTGCCTTAGGTGGTCTTTTATCAATCCCATCTAGTAGGCTCCTATATGCATTGTCTAGAAACCCCATTATAATAAGCTTCTTGTCCAATGAAAAGCCAGTTGGATAGACTCACATATTGTACTCCATCCAGCATAAGATGTAGCATGTTAGATCTCTAAACTTCCACAGTTCTCCTCATTTTAATACCTTTTTCCTTCAAAATCCATATATTATTGCACTTGTCTCTAAATTTTCATACTCCCAAGTAGCCTGTCTAATGGGATCTTGTATCATCTTGTGAACTGATTTCTGGCTTGTTCCTTTAGGTTAGAAGGTACTGCTGTTATCAAGATGAATTTGCAACAGGCTACGCAGCCGAAATCCTATTCCAATGGATTTGGTCGTAGAAGAACTGAAAGGGAAGCAGGGGCAAGATTGGACAATAAACTGCAATCTGGAAAATCAAATACGACTAAATCTAGTAATTCAGGTGGCTTCTTTTATTATTTTTAACCAATTCTAGTTTATGTTTTTCCTTTCTAACAGTTGATATAGGTGCTGTGGTTGGTGAGAAAGTTGGAACTTATGCAAGTCCTCGAGATCGGTTGGTATATTTATCAACATGCCTTATTGGGCATCCTGTGGAAGTCCACATGAAAAATGGATCTATATATTCTGGGACGTGTTACACAACAAATGTTGAGAAGGAATTTGGTATGCGGATTTGTTTTATTTAGCACATAAAACTCTTTTGTATCCCTGTAATTGGATTTAGTACATTTCTGTTAGTCAGCTCTCTTCTCAAAGTTTATTCACTTGTTCTCTTCAGCAATTATTCTGAAAATGGCTCGCTTGATAAAGGATGCTTCTTTTAGAGGGCAGAAGGCAGAAACCCTTAGCAAGGCTCCTTCAAAGACTTTAATTATACCAGGCAAAGATGTTGTACAAGTGATAGCAAAGGTACTTCAGGGTCTTTTTCTTTTCTCATTTTATATTTTGCAGCTAATAAGGTATTTGGTTCCATTGGTGGATTTGATTGATGATATTTTTTTTTTTTTGGAAGTGTGGAAAGAACATATAATGTAGTTATTTAGTTAATTCAATGTATGCACTCAATTAGTTGTGAGATGTTGCAAAAATTTTGTTTGACATTCTTATTTACAGTGATTTAATCAAGCTGTTTAATTTAATGGTGCTAGGATGTGTCCGTAACCATGGTTGGAATGAACCATGGCCTCCAAAATGAGAAGCAGCAGGATATTATGATAGACTCCCTTATATCTCAATCCCGTCATGGTGAATTTGAGAGAGAACTGGGACGTTGGGTTCCTGATGAAGATGATCCGCAGTGCCCTGAACTGGAGAATATATTTGATGGTCCTTGGAATAGGTAGTTATTTGTATATTCTATATCTTTTTTATTGGTCTCTAGCCCGTTGTTTTGACTGCTTATTTGCTTGATTGGATATGAACTGGAGAATTTTGTCATTGCTATCTGCAGCTTGTGAATCATTTTCATTTTCTTTTATTTTGCTATAGCTGTTGTCTCCTTATTTGTTATTGCCAGTCATACTGAATATTTGGTGTCTAATTTTGATTAAGGTAGACAAAAAAAAAAAAAAAAACTATATCTGTAATGGTCTAATTTTGATGGAGCTGTTAACAGTTAGGTAGTACTCTCTCCCTTCTAAATCTATTATAACTAACTGAAATATATATGTATTTTGTTTTTATTTATTGTGATATTTTACTGATATGGTATAATTATATTATTATTTGTTTATTTTTTTTTAAAGTTGGGGCTGGGATCAATTTGAGACAAATGAAATGTTATTTGGGGTAAAAAGCACCTTTGATGAGGAACTTTATACCACAAAGCTTGAGAAGGGTCCTCAGATGAGAGAGTTGGAAAAGGAAGCCTTGAGAATAGCAAGAGAAATTGAGGGTGAGGATACGCAAGATCTTCATTTGGCAGAGGTAGGCTCTTCCCGTCATTTGATTTCTTCTTAGATTATCATTCTCTTGGAGTTTTACAATTTTTTTTTTCAAACAGGAAAGAGGCATACACCTTCATGAAAGTCTTGATATTGATGAAGAGACCAGATTCTCATCTGTATATAGAGGCGTGAGGACTGACGATAGTGGGTACGATGAAAATGAAGATATTCTGTTGGATTCTCGCAATAGTGAAACCTTTGGAGATACACCTGCTTCTCTCTCTACAAAGTCCAGGGACTTGGCCCAGGGGAAAAGTGATGGCAGAGCTCAAGTTTTGTCGAGCTTTTCCTTGGTAGGGCCTTCTTAGCCTCTTTTTGCTGAACTCAAATATTTGTATTTACCTGTAATAAATTGTGGTGTTTGTGATTATCTTGCTTTTTGTTAGCTTCATGATAATCATGGTCTGTCCCTTTTACTTGCTTTATAATTTTAAGTCAAAATTGCCATGTAACTTTCCCCCCAAAACTTGTATATTTATAAGTTGTCTAGGGATGGAACTTATTTGGAGCATGCACATGGAGTTCTGTACATTTTTAAGTTGACAAAATGAAGTCAATTGTTTGGTGGAGCACATATTGCCACACCAAAGAAAAAAAAAGAACTTACCCCATTGCATTCTATTGGCTATATTATATGAGAACTTTATGAAATGTTTTTTTATTACCATCTATGAGTACTCATTTGGTTGATGTAGATATTACTAAATTTCTTTAATTGCTCCTTATTATTGTGGCTGTTACATAAGATAATATTTAAGTTTTTCTCAGTGTGTTCTTTTTGTTCTTGTTTAAACAACTATTGGTTATTATGGTACACCCCTTCTAATTTTATGATTTTTGGCACACAGGATGAGGCACAGTGTTCTCAATCATCTGTTAGCACTGATTTATATCACTCAGGTCTCCATGAACAAGCTAGACAGCTGGCATCTGAACTTCCCTCTAAAAATTTATCAACTCCAGAGAGAGAAAGCAGGTGATTTGATATTGCTGCTGCTTACTGGCTTATAATTTTTTGGATGGTTATAGGATCAGCTGCCTATTATTCTATGAAATTGAATTTATTTTTTGTTTGGTGGAATTCTAAAATTTTCATTTGAAAATTATAGGGTCAAGGAGAACCTTCAGGGTGAATTTGGAGCAAAGGACAGTTCTAAGGAGTCTGTGGAAGAACAAACTGTAAGTTGACACATGTTTTTGGACATTTTCTGGAGGAAACTTGAAGGTGCTTCCATAATCATTCTTTTGTTTGTTATTTTTCATGCCAATAATTTTCAATTCATGTTTTCTTCAATTACAGCCGGCTGGTGATGCTCAATTGCTGACACAAGGTGGTGAGTTAACTAATCTACCATCAATTAAAGTTGGAAAGTATATCAGTTGGTGACATTATGTCTTCTTTTTCCTGCCTTGCTGCCTTTTGCCTTGGAACTGCATATGGAATGGGGTGACTCATTGTTGCTAGTTATAGTGCATGGTAAAGCAATACTAATCATCTAATTTTATGTAAATTTTTTCCTTCCAGAATCTCAATCATCACTCATGAAAGATAGCAGTGATAAAGGAGTGTTATCTCCCAATGCACCTTCCTATGCTCCCCCATCCAGTTCTTTGAACAGTAATGAAAAGGCAAGTTCTTCTGCTGAACTGCCGGAAGGTGCTCCCTCTGTTAAAGTAGCTGGAGAAGTTCAACCAGTAAACTCTCGTGGACGACCTGGAAGCTCTACATCATCAAATTCAGATTGTGCGGGTGCTACCTCAGTTCGCAATACTCCTGGTATAACACCAAGTTCATCAATGGGTTCATTATCCTCAGAGAAGTCAACGCTGAATCCTAATGCTAAGGTGTGATTGGTTCGAGGTTTTATATTTTCCTTTATGCTATATTATAACATGATTATAAATCCCAGGCAGAAGTTATAATACAGTTATAAATGAAGGCCACACAATATTTGCTATTTATAAAATATGATATCGGATGTATTTGACATCTTTATCATAGAATGCTAATGCATATTGCTTTCTTTTTTTTTCTCTGTTCTTTTAAAATGTGGTTGCAGGAATTCAAACTCAATCCCAATGCCAAGAGTTTCACCCCTTCTCAAACACCTGTTAGGCCTCCATCCCCAGCATCTGATGGCTCCTTCTATTTTCAACCTAATGTTCCTGGTCTACAACATATGCACGGCATGCCTATGGGAATTGGGGTAAGTACTAAGATCTTGCTTTATTACTTGTTTGTTCCCCCACCTTAATAATGTTAAAAAGATGGTAGTTGTGGTACGGGGAATCTCTTGCAATTTCCTCTTTACTTTTATCTAGGTAATAATTCTGTAGTAATGTATCTCTTTTTTTTTTTTTTTTTTTCTGGTTTATTGGAAAGCTTGTGGGTATGGCATATTGTTAGGAATATTGCCCCACATAATTTTTGTCTGGTTATATATTGCGTAGTCAACATTTTATGCTTGCAAATTCATACATGTATTGTATATAAATAATTCTCGAAGGCAATTTTGTAAGTGGTGCAATAAAAATTTCCCTGCCTTTGACTGAACTTTGGGCCAACTTTGATTGGTTCTGCAGATTGGACCCTCATTTACTGGCCACCAACCTGTTATTTTTAATCCACAGGCTGCGTCTATGCAAACACAACAGGCATATTTTCATCCAGGTGGACCTCAGGTACCACCATCATGAAACCTTTTGTTTTAGAATTATCATATTTCTCTTCATCATGTCATCTAATTATGCTATGATGGCTTGGCATTTTCTTCTATCTGCAGTATGGGCAGCAGATGCTCCTTGGCCACCACCCTAGGCAAGTCTTGTACATGCCAAGCTACCAACCTGTAAGTGATAGTGATCATATATATATATATATATATATGAGTGATTTATTGTTACATCAATTATTCATCAATATTTGGCAACAACTTAAAAATCTTACTTTGTCAATCCATAATAATATCTGGTTAGATTTTTTTTTAATTAATCTCCAAGCACCAAACAGTACTGCAATGTTATCTTCATGTGGATTGAGAACGTGGAAAAATAATTGTTTATGTTTGTGTCGACACAGGAGATGCCATACAAAGGACGAGAATTTTAGTCCATGTGATAAAACATTCTTGGCAGTTGCATTCTGCTCGTGGGGAATAAACTTAAGATAAGCTGCTTGGAACAATTTTCTGGGGATCCAAGCCCCTTTAATCAATGGAGATATGGAAGCTCAATTTGTGCTTTTGTGGGGTTGGGGGGTGGGGTAAGGAGTTGACTAATTATGGGATGAGTTTTACAATGTTTTGTATGTTTTAATTATACCATAACTGGATTTCTTACCTGTTTTTGAACTTGTATCTTAAAGTTGGCTGTTTTATTTAGAAAAAGTAGTTTCTGGATCTAATTCTGGTGCAAGAATTTGGTGCTCTTAAATAATTTCCCTGCTATATTACCTTTCTTTGGGCTTTAGCTGCTATTCGATCCTTCATTATATAGTAAACTTTTGCCATTTTACTTGGTTAAATACTTATCTGTTTTGTAGTGTAGGTGAGGTGGAGGGTTGAGATAAAGGATCAATGTCAGGTCTTTTTCTTTTTGTCCCCAATTCATAGGTCATTTTAGTCATAATTATTGGCAGGTTACTTTGTTAATCATGGTGGATAAACTTTAATTTGAGATTTTTGTGCAAAAATATAGTTCTATTATGCTTTGATTGGCAGTGTTTAGAGATACTTTTGATTTGTATGGTAGTTGGATGTAATGTACAGTTGAGTTTTAGTGGTTTTTAGTGAATTACAGTTGAGTTTTTGTATTTTTTTATTTAAAAATATGGAATAAGTACTTATTTATATATTAAAAGATTAATTATTAATTTAATTCACTAATATATTGCTTCAATATACAATATTATTAAATAAAAACTATTTACCTCATTTATTATACAATGAACAGCTACTTGAACAGTACTTTTTACCGAACACATTTATTGTAAACAGCTCTATAAAAACCTAAAAGCTAACAACTGGTTTAAAATGCTACTTGGGTCCTGAACTTTTGGTTGGTGATATTGTTACTGAATCAGTAGTTTTAAATTTTCAAACACTAGGCCGTTTGGTCAATGTCTATGGCTCACTGACCAAGAATTCACCATTGGTGCATAAATTGTGCTTACATAAGTACAGTTTGATTTGGGTGAATTCTCTCAAAAGTGTTAGTATATCAATGAGATTGATGAAGCATCTATTCTATAGGGTCTAACTTGGAAAATCAAAATTTGGATCTCTGGAAAGTTGTGAGGGATGAGCTTGTGAAAAGACTGGTTTGGATGTTCCTCCATCCTTGATGGGTTTGGCGGTAGTCAGTCCCTTCTGTTGGTCTGGTCTTGCAAGAATATTATTAGTGAGGTGTGGGTAAAGGTGGAGGGTTGAATCATAAAGATTTTCTTTTTTCCTATTCTTCTGCATTAAGAAAAATGATTTGATGGTAGGTCTTTTTCTTTTTGTCCCCAATTCAGAAGTCATTTTAGCCTATAATTATTGGCAAGTGACACTATAATTATGGTGGATTAACTTTAATTTGTGTGATTTTTGTGCAAAAAGATCTCAACTTTGTTTGTAGATATTTCTGATTTCTGCAGTAGCCGGATGTAACTCCATGTTTGATGGAAGATGATATTAAGACGTGTTTGTGGAACTTAAAATTCAAGCCCCCTTGTTTGTCACAGAAGTAGTCTCTATCCGGAATGTTGATTTCGGTAGAGTACCATAATGTTACGATTTTTAAAGTTTAAGTACGTTGAAGTTACAAATTAAAGGTGGGATACCGAACTGTTACACCCATGAACCGCATCCAAAATAAGCTGTACTAGCTGGTAGCATTGTTCATCTGATTAGATAAATGAATAAAAGCATATGAATTGTTTATTTTCCTCTAATTCTATGTCAAATCCTCTTCTTGTTATTCTTATGTTTCTAAGAGAATAAAAAATCAGACTGTTAGTTCAATTTGAATATTAAAAGGTCGGTCCTCAATTCATTAATAATATATTTGATAATCTTATCTTCATCCACGTATATGTATATATATATATATATATATATATATATATAAAGTTCCAATAGAGGAGATAAGGTAATATCTTATTTACCCTCTGTAACTTCTCATGACAAAACTGTAAATCTTATAAATATTTACAAACTATAAAGCAAGGATAAGGATTACATTAATAACTCTAATAATGCTAAAAACATTGAAGGAATCCTTATTTTCTCTATTATTTTATTTTTTTAAAAAAATAAAAATTAAAAGAATAATAACACAAAAAGACACGGTGGCCGGTGATCATACCAAAACTAAAGCTCAATATTTTCCCCCTAAAATATAATTAATTAAAAATATTGGTTTAAAAAATATAATTATTATGAGTTGTAAATATCAACAATATTACAAACAAATAATAAGTCAATGTAAAATGCATTATAGTAGGTGAGTTAAAATATAATATATAAATTAATTATGAAATGGATAAGGTTTCTAATTATTTTATATTTATATTATAGTAAAATAATATTATTGCATGTGCAAGTAGACATTGTCCGTTTTAATATATAGTATTGTTAATATGTGATTAACATTAATTTTTTTCTTGGAAAGTAATTTTTTTGTTTTTTTTTTTTGGATTAAAGTAGTTAAAAAAGTTTAAATTAATTATTATGTTGTGTATTTTTTATTAAATAAAAGGTAAATAAGCAAAAAAAAAAAGTTAAATTAATAATAAAAATAAAGAAACGAAAAGAATAGGAAATACAAAAGGTATAGGATAAGGTTTATTTAATATAATTGGATTTCACTAATAGTTGTGGAGGTGTCGTTCACGTAAAGAGAAAGAGCGCGTGATTATAGTAGGGGTAAAAATGAAAAAAGGAGGGCGGCTGAGGGTTTAAAGAGAAATCATAAGTAAAAAAACCTGAAATTCTGAGTGGGAATTTAATACGAAAGCATCAACATTAAACGACAAAACCAAAACTACTTAATTAACTTAAAATGAAAATTACTGATAATATAATACTAAAAACAAATTAATATAAAAATAGACATGAACATATAAAAAAAAAAAAAACATGAACATAATGGACAAATGCCAAGGGGTAGTAGTAGCGAAAAGGAGAGATCTTGAGAGAGAAATGTAAGGAGGTTTTTGGGTATTTGTCAATTTAGTGAAAGAACTATAGAAGTGGGGGTTTTTTTATTTTTTCATCTTATATATAGTATAAGATTGAAAAAGGGTGAGAGAGAGTTAGTGTGGGGAGGGATGTTTGTGGGGTGAGGAGGAAGAAGACATGCACAAAACCAAGCCAACATCATTGCCCACTTACTGTTTTTCTGCACTTTACCAAATCCCCAAAGGTTTTTCTTCTTCTTCTTCTTCTTCTTCATCCTTCTATGTTCTTCTTGGCCTTTTCTGTTCTTTTCATCTTCTGGGTTTATTGTTTTTTGGTTTTTATGGTTTTATATATATATTTATATATAGTTTTGAGATTTTGTGTTGTGGGTTTATTTTAGGAATCATTGGTTTGGTTCATATCTATTGCTTTTGAGGCATATGATAGTGAAAAGTGGAATTGGCTGGTATATGTTTTTGGGAAGAAAAGTTTATTCTGGTTTATTCACTTACTGTTTGTTTTCTATATTACTGTTTTTGTTTTCTTCTCCTTTTTGTTTTTGTTTTTCCATTTTTGTTGTGTGTTAGATTTCCACCTCTGGGTTTTGCATGCGTGATATGGGTTGATGAAATTGTTCTTTGTATGCTCTAGATTTTTATTTCTTTTTTACTGTAAATTATTATTTTATTGATTGATCGGTTTCTTCACTCATTGTTATCTCTTGTTTCCAGAGAGAATTTTGGTTAATCAGAATTTTGCGTTCCCAGTTTTTGGGATTTGGGTCTCTGCATGAAAGAGCTTACTCTGTTTACTTTTCAACCTTTGATTGAATCCGACTAATTAGTTGATGTGATTCAAATTCAGCAGTGATGTGACTGTTCTTGTTCATATTCTAATTCATGCACTTTACTTTTAGTTTGCATGCATTTGATTTTGTGATGGCAATCCTTTTGTCATTTAATAAATTCTGGATCTCTATGTTGTTGATGTTGATACTTGAGAAGAGTCTCTTTTGAGATATATAATTTCAATAGAACATATCAATTCAGCGATTTTGTCTGCTTTAATTTTAACCTTGAAACTACAATTTTGGGGTAGTTCTCAAATATGTGCGTTTAAACATTGTCAGAGGTATTGGGTCTGCTCTCTAATGTGTGGATGTTGAGAAGAGTAAGTTTTAGGTTACAGATTGTTGAATAAATTGCAAAGTAGAAGCTTATATTTGGAAATATTATTGCTTGGCTTTTATAGTATTAAATATTAATGCACTACTTGTAAGAAACATTGTGTTGTTTCTGACTTTGATGGTATTATAAGGAGTTTCTTTAACTAGAGATTTGTTGGATAGGTGTTAGAGGGTGGAGGAAACGAGTTATTCAGTTCAGGCGTTGAGTGTTTAGGTTTTCTGGGTCTAATCACACTGCCTCTTCTTTTTGATGGCTTTGCTTGTGTTGGTGTTCCTATCTAACTTGAGTTTTTTGTATTTGTTTAAATGGACTACTCAATTGTGTGGCACTTTTTGCTTGGATTTTAGGTTGTCGATAAAGGAAGCTAGATTCAAGCTCAAGTGATCTTTGAACATCTAGTGAGTTTATAATTGCAATTTTGAGATATTTTGAAGTTTATATTAATGAAAATCCACAGTTTCAGTAAGAAGGTTTCTGATTAGATCCATGTGTTCAAAATCTCATTGTATTATAGGTTGCTGATAATTAGGGAATTCTGCTGAATCAACAGTCCAACATTCATCTTGACCGAAATTTTAGGCTTATAGATGGGGGTTCCACAACAATTCCATGGTTCAAAAAATCTGACATTTCAGCTTCAAGATCAGGATTCTTCTTCAAGTCAATCAACTGGTCAATCTTACCCTGAAGTGGCTAGCATTGGTGAAGGTAATGGAAGTGGCAAAGCATAACTTCATTGCAATCAGCTTCTTATTTAAGTTACTTTTCAGTGTTTTATGGAGATTGAATGTAGTATATAGTTATCTATTTAAGTTTCTTTTACTGCTGTGGCATGTTCTTTGTTTGATGGTACCCACAAACCCCAAAGGCTTCTTGGAAATTAACAAAGTTTATTATGGATGCTTTGTGTTATTTACTTGAATAAATGGTTGTGCTCTAGTTTTGCAGTTGAACCTTTTTGACATGCCAAATAAATGAGAGGAGTAGATATTTTAAGGAATCATGTGTGGAGGATTACGATACATTGTTACATTGAGTTAGGTTTTAATTGGCTATATATGCATGCATATATCCTCTTTCACCATTTCGTTGGAAAAGATTTCACTGTCTGCTTTTTAGCATGGCCGAGTAAATGTCTAATTTCACTGTAACTGTGTGCGTACGTGGTTAGGATTTAATGGATCTCGTGGGAGGGCTGAGGGAGGCCATGCTAAACTGATTTCATCAATGGGAACTCAAGATTTTATCTTCCCTTCACAAGTTGACTATAGTCAATCCCTTGTAAGTTGGCACTTAATTCCTGGTTTTTAGAAATGAATGTTGGTGGAATCTTTCCTTACTGTCTCATTTCAGGCTCGATATCCTATCCATTTTGCTGAACCATATTATGGCAGTATACTGGCTGCATATAGTCCACAGGCAACGGTAAGCAATTTACACTGTTTCTGTATGCTTATCCAATCCTATACAGCCTGAATTTAATATAAAGAATATCACTGAGTGGTACCCCTTTCTATCTTTTATGATCTTGAATGTTTTAGAAATAGGCAAGAAATATGTGCCTGCATGCCATGTTTTAGGAAACTGCACATTCAGTCATACTATATTGTAATTTGCAAGACTCATCCTATTTCAGGTAAGAAAAATTGCATCCCTTACTTTAATAGCCATGATACCAGGAGGGGGCAAGTATTTATTTTTCCGGTATATATTTTATGCTGCTGAAGCAAACATAATGTAGCCAACAAAATATGCACATGTTAGGTGATAGAAACTTGAAAATCGTCTTGGATTCCCAGGCCGAATGTGATATTTTGACTTAGAATTTAGATATTCTATGACTAGAAAGAGCCTACTTCCACCATGCACCACCTTTGGTTCTGGAGACTTTAGCACATCCTCTTTCTTCTATGGCATCCGTGTATTTGGTTTTTAAATGTGTCGTGTAAAACTATGTAATAGTGATCTATCTTCTGTGTTAAAAAGAAGAGGTCTATGGTTTATAATGCCATTGTATATTATTTATTCCTTTCAACTTAGCATCTCTTTTATGCCTTTCTACTTTTCCTATTTTATTGATCCTCTACCATTGGAGAAGTTCTTTTTATTCACATTTTGCTTTATGAAGCTTAAATTTTTCAGGGAATTTATGCAAAATTATTATATAAATATGAGAATAATTGCTTGAGCATACAAATGATCCCAAGTGTGTATGAGAATACATTTTGGTGTGATTGGTTTTGATTTTTCTTCATTATATCAATGATAACCTCGAAATATGTTTAAAAACAATGCAAACGGCCAATTCTTTCTAGACAGGTTTGTCTTTGTCCTTGTTTACCTTTGATAGGATTTCTGACAATGAAATGGCACCAGGTTCATCATCCTCATCTGTTTGGAATGGCCTCTGCTCGAGTGCCGCTACCTCTTGAATTTACAGAAGAAGAACCTATTTTTGTCAATGCGAAACAGTATAATGCTATTCTCAGGAGGAGACGGTATCGGGCAAAGCTTGAGGCTCAAAACAAACTCATCAAAGCTCGTAGGGTATGTGCTTTGGGAATTTGCCTATTTTTAAACAATTGTGACACTACTGCGTCATTTTTGGGATTTTCAATTTTGGTTCTTTGGTTGATCAGTTGTTATTCGGAAATTTATGCAGCCATATCTTCACGAGTCTCGCCACCTTCATGCACTGAGGAGGGCTAGAGGTTCTGGTGGACGCTTTCTTAATGTGAAAAAGCATCAAGAGTCTGATATTTCTCCTACAAGCCATGAACAGGAAGCTGCAGGGTCAGCTGAACTTCATTTGGCTGGAAACATGTCAGAATCTGAAGTTCATCAGCCTGAAAATCATAGAGACACTGCTTCTACCACTTCATGCTCTGATATTACAAGTGGCTCCAACTGTGACGACGTCTTCCATCAGCCGGAATACAAGTTCTCTGGCTATACTTCTCACTTCATTCGTACCATGCAAGGTCACTCTGGAAGCCGTCACCACGTCTCTGTCCTTCTGTAAGAGAAGAGGCATACTTGAGCAGTCTGTGTTTTGTTCCGATCAGAGAAAACGCATCTGCTCATATTCCCTTGGGAAGTCATCCTTGGCTCAGTTACTTTTGTGTTCATTTGTTTTATAACTTGCAGCACTAATATTCTCATTTCTCAAAGACCGTTGATCTGACTTTCAGTGTTTATGCTTTCTCTTTCTGTGTTTTGCAAATATTTGTGAATTGCGGATTTCTGGTAACTGAAAACAAATTTAATATGATGCTCTTTTTGTTCTTGTACTGTTTCTGTTTTCTGGATTCCAATCTGCATTTCTGTCCATGTTATGTTTGATTCTAGTTTCTGGAAAGCATAAATTGGATGCTTAGGAAATCCGCATTTCTGTCCATGTTATGTCTTGGCACAATGGTAGAGTTGCCGCCTTTTGATCAGTAGGTTATGTTTTCAAGTCTTGAAAACAGCCTTTTACAGAAACATAGGTCATGGGTTTGAGTCATGAAAACAGCCTCTTACAGAAATATAGGACATGGGTGTGAACAATTAACTCGAAGTGGTCTGATCCTTTCTTGGACCCATTGACTCAAAGTGATCATCCTGAACCCATGCATAGCCGAGCTTTAAGTGTTCTGATCCTTTCTTGGACCCATGCATGCCAGAGCTTGTTTTTCATATAAATATTGGAAGCTTAGCTCCTCTTAAGACTTAACTTAGTGACGCTGCCAAGTTAATAAGTTATGTTTGGTGAGCCATAAAGACATTTTAATGCATTAACTGAAGTTTAAGTTTTTTAAATTTACAATAGTAAGAATGTTGTATTAGATTAGTATTATTCTATTATGGATTAAATTATGGTTAGTAATTATTACTTAGTTTATGGATATTTTACATATTATATAATTTAGTATGTACATTTTTAATATTGCAATTTTTAGTTTCATTTTTTTTATATTTCATTAATTATATGGTCCTTTTGTGAAAAATTAAAAATAGAGGTGTTAAAAAATTTAATCTTTGGTTGTAATTTAAATAGACATTTATTTAATTTATTATTTGGCAATACAAAATCAAAGAAAGATCAAATTATAAATTAGAAGAAATTATAGAAATTAAATTATATAGTAATATATAAGAATACAAGAACAAAATAATAGTTATTCTCATGCATTGGTGGGAAGTACTTTTGCAGAGAAATTATAGGAATAATAAATAAAATTGTCTAGTTTGTTTATGAATTTTTAAAAAATTAAATTATTTAATAGAGTATAATATTAAAATATTTTCCAATATTTCTATCATAATTTTTTATAAAATAAAATAAAAATTATCCATCTTTATAATTAAATGGGTGCATTTCCTTGCAGGAATTCGTCAAAATTTGTTTTAAAAAACACATAATTTTTGAAAATTCAGCTATTTTTCAAGTTATTTACCCACAACTAAATAATAATTAAATTATGTAAATACACAATAATTCAACTTTGATATGAGAAAATATTATCAATATGTGAAAAAATAACAACAGGATTCAAACTCACATATAATTCAACTTTGTTAAGAAAGTTAGAATTATAAATGAAAACAAACAAAAAACAATTAATTTCTTATTTACTTTACCACGAGATATGTAATCATTCATTATCAAATAAGTTTTAAAAGTTTGATATTTACTTTTTTAATTAAAAAATAGTAACATTAATGATTAATATTATCATAACTTTAAATTTTTTTATCTTATAAATAAATGAATTAGATTAGGGGTAATTATTTATAGATCCCTAAAATTCGCATAATATACTCTAGAGTCCTTCTATTTTGGAAATTGTATCATTGAACGTTAGTCAACTGAAAAAGTCATACGATTTTAATTAAAATTTTTCAAAATGATAGAACTACCTTTTGGTTTATTTAAATCGAATCATACTAATTAAACCTAATCTTTAAATCAAATCTTTATATAAACTCTTCATCTTTTCCAGCTCTTCATTTTTTTCAACCCTTCATCTTCTCTCTTTCTTCATTTATGAGATTTTTCTCCTCTCTCTCAACTCATTTCTTCATCTTTTTTTTCTCTCTCATTTCATATTCCTCTTTTTTCACATCCATTTATAAGATTTCTCTCAAACTCATTCTTCTTCCTTTCCTCATTAACCAAAAACAAAACAAAAGTGAAGGACAAAAGTGTGAAAACAGAAAGGAACACAGAGATTGAAAATGAGAGAAAAGGGAAAAAGGGAGCAGCAGATGAGAGATGAAGAGTGTGAGAGTGAAAATAGAAACTGCAAACGAAGGACGAAGGAGAAAGAAGAAAAAGAAGAAGAAAACTGGGCTAAGGCTTCTTCCATTTTCCATTTTTCTTTTTCTGAATTGAGAAAAATCCTTCTCTATTTCAAAATTAATTTGGAATAATCTGTGTTGTTTACAAGAGAATTTGCCTATAATCTGTGTTATTTATGAAGAAGAAGAAGCGGAAAAGATGGATATGAGGAAGAAGAAGAAGATTGGTGATGAAAAGTGGAAAAATTTATCTGGCGGAAGTAAAATTTAAATACCTAATTGTATAATTATGTAAAATTTAAGGACTTAGAAAAAATATAACATAAATGGTAACTTAACAAATTCATTCTGAACAGAAGAATTTGATAGTATAATTTTTAAAATTTGAAAGACCAAATGATACAATTTTTAAAATGGAAGAATTCCGAATCTATAAATAATTATCCCATAAAATTATAATAAAATTATATAGTAATTTTTTAGTAATTCAATAAATAAATAATATTAATAAAAGTAAAAGTCGGTACATTTTTTATAAATTGAACAATTTTTACAAACATGTCTCTAGTAGTTTAATTTTTTTAATCTATCGTTGTAAAACCAGCTACTGAATAGAAGTCGGATCAAACCATCTTACTATCACTACTTGTTTATATTTATATATATATATTTTTTAAAATACACATTTAATAATTAGTTTATCCCAAATATTTATAAAAGTATTTCTATTAAAATTATCAGGTTTGAGCTAAAATGCACTAATTTTTTTTTTTTTTTTTATCAGAGCTAAAATGCACATCTGAGCTAAGACAAACCAGCCTCTTATACACTTATAATATATAAACCCCTCTTTCTTTCATAATCAAACTCCCATCATTTTTTGACCTTCTATTCAATTTTACTGTAAAACGTTGATTCTCAAAAATTCTCAATACAGCGAAAGACATGGAAGGAGGAGGAGTTGCTGGACCGCAGCCCAACCGGACGGTAGAAGAGGTTTTTAGGGATTTCAAAAGTCGTCAAACTGGCTTGATTAAAGCCCTCACTACTGGTAAATCCCAATTCAACTCCTAAATTGTTCTGTTGATTTTGAAATTTGGTCTTTTCATTTGCTGTTAATTTGCATAATTGTTGTGTTCTTGATTGATTTGTTAATTTCAGGAGCTGGATTTATTTTCAGGAGTTTGTATTAGTTTGAATTAAATTTTGTTTTCGTATTTTTGGTAATGAAGTTGCTTTTCGTTTTCGTGTTTGCTTGAATTTGGCTATGTCCCTTTCTTTCTGGCTTTTTTATAATTTTTTTCCTTTCGAAGAAACGGTATGTCGTTCGCCTGTTACAATTTTGTCAGTGTTGCTTCTCTTTTCGCGGTTTAAAGCTGTAATTAGCTCCTGTTTTTTCCCCTTAGTGCTACAGTTACTAGCGAAAGTGCTGCAGTATGGATTTTCTAATAATCCAAGGAATTTGAAATGGAGGTCTGAAAGAATTGAGAGAATTTTGGGTAGAATAGGAGGATTTTGATATTCTAAAAATATTATGTTTGTATATGCATATATCAACTGCTGTTCTAATTTTTAACTTGACATATTTTCTCAGCAATGAAACAGTAATGTTTGTGTTCTTCTTAGTGTTTTTACCAATTGAGTTTTTGTTGTTGAAATTAGAAATTCGGCTGTGTTTTGGTTTTTATATGCGTATTTCTTTATTGTTGTTGCAGATGTGCAGGACTTCTATCAACAGTGTGATCCAGGTGAGATGGTCTTTGCTTCTCAACTTTGAACTAGAATTACTCCATGCCTTAAATCCCTAGTTCTTATTTTATTTATCTATTTTCTTCTTTGGCACATTGTTTATTATTGAAAGGCAAATAAGTTTATAAGGAGACTTGATATTTGTTTGGGAGGATTTGAAGTATGATTATAAATTATTTGGAAAAAATATGACATTCACAAAGAGTTTTGAATGGCATTAATTTGTATTAGGGGGGAAGGCAATGCATTGAAATTCTTGCAAAGGCACTCTAGCTCAAATGGTTAGAGTGATGCACCTCCCTGGGGTTTGAATCCTAATTTAACCAAAAAAAAAACTTAATTTGCCGATAAAAAAAAAAGCATTGAAATTCTTGATGCTATAGGTGGTCTTAAAAATAAGGCACCCATTGTCAAGGGTGCGGAACTAACTGGTTCTGTATTTTTTTTTCATTGTTTTTTAGTCAAGCTAATATTATAATCTAGGTAGTGATTGTGACTTCTCAAATATGGCCAGTCATGGATGGAGGGAAAGTTGTCTATCCAATTTATCTTTGAAGAAATCAGACAATTAATTTCCTTGTGTACAGAAGATACTAATAAATTGTTAGATTTAGGCACCTTATCTTTTATTTGAATTTAAGTTCCCATTTTGTTCTTTTATTTCCATTGTTTCTAACAGTTAAAACTCTGGAGTTGGTTTTAGTTGCACGGGCTTTCCACTTTTACAGTTAGTAACATTAATAACTATATAATGGCATGACTTTCTTTATAAATCCAGAAAAGGAGAATCTGTGCTTGTATGGCTTTCCCAATGAGCAGTGGGAAGTCAATTTACCTGCTGAAGAAGTTCCTCCAGAGCTTCCCGAACCTGCACTAGGCATTAACTTTGCAAGGGATGGCATGCAAGAAAAGGATTGGTTATCCTTAGTTGCTGTGCACAGTGATGCATGGCTAATTTCTGTGGCCTTCTATTTCGGTGCCAGATTTGGCTTTGATAAAGCTGACAGGTAAATTTACTTAACTTCGATCTCCCTGATTCAAGGCCTATCAAAAGTAAACGGAACAAGGTCAATGGTTACTTTGGCACAATTGATGTTTTAGTCTCATCCAACCTGAGTGTGCTCATGAGGATGAATGGATTCTCACCCTCTTGCAAATGGGTTGAGTTGGTCTAATTTCATGCACCTTGATCCAGATCCTTCTCATATTAGATTATGGAATACAGGAACGCATTTCAATATTTCTTAATTTATGCAGGAAGCGGCTTTTTAATATGATAAATGATCATCCAACAATATATGAAATTGTGAATGGAGCAAAGAAACAGGTGAAAGAGAAGTCATTAGTCTCCAATCACAGTAGCAACAAATCAAAGTCAAACCCCAAACTGGTAACAGAAGCTCTCACTATGAATTTTCTAATATTTTTGGTTTCATTTCTTGGTTGTCATAAAATGCATATTAATGTATGTTTCCCTTTATCAGCATGGACTTCATTATTGAAAAATAATAGCTTTTTACAATTTTGTTTCATTCTCACGTTCAACAGTTTTGCTGTTATTCTCATAGTTAGGCAAGTATTGGTCTAGTGCCTTGGGATATTGTTAGGATACCTTAAAGTGGGTTTAAGTACCATTAACTGTTCTGTTTTTGTCTTTTGAATGTTTGATTGACTAGCAGCAGCCGGACTCTCAGGGAAAGTATTCAAGGATGGCTCAACCGAAGGATGAAGAGGAGGGCTTGGATGAGGACGAAGATGAGGAGCATGGAGAGACATTATGTGGTGCATGTGGTGATAGCGATGGAGCTGATCAATTCTGGATTTGCTGTGACATCTGTGAGAAGTGGTTTCATGGCAAGTGTGTGAAGATCACCCCTGCCAGGGCTGAGCACATTAAGCAGTACAAATGCCCATCCTGCAGTAACAAGAGAGGTCGCTGCTGATATGCAGCCGGCCGGGGGCCATGGTTCTCCACCTTAGAACTCTATTTTTCTGGGCTCTGCTAACTGCCTTGTCAAAAAGTTTCATTTCTTGGATTTATTGTTAGTGAAATGTGTTAATGGTTAGATCTCGTGTTAATGGTTAGTCGACTTTAAGAGTACTCAGTTTCCAATTTGTGTATTTTAGTCCCGTTGTTTAGTTGGAAACATTAATTCTCTCTTGCAAATTTAATAGGAAAATCTTGTCATGGAGTTGACTTCTTTTCATATATTGTTTCTAGTTACGATAGTAGTTTACTCGACTGTGGATCTAATTTAAGTTTCCAAGATTCTACAATTCTTTATCTCCTGCCCTTCTTTTTCAAGTTTGATGATTATCTGCAGGTTGAAAAAATTTTACATGGTCAAATATTGCTGCTCCTCAACATAGTCGAACAATGTTTTCTGTAATACAGTCTGAAAGAGCACATAATTTCCCAGCATCTTATCACAAGCGTGTAGGAAGACTTGTTGACGCAGCAGGCATAACAGAAATCTCTTGTATTGGCATCTGAAGCAAGGCAATAATGGCAATAGAATCTCAAGAAGACGACATGGCGGAACTGTATGAAGCAGCAATTAGGGGGGCAGCTACTCTTTATATGTTACAGCAGAGAAATCCATTGATTCTTGATCGGATTTCTCTTTCTTCCTTTAGAGAAACTCCTTTGCATATTTCATTTTTGCTTGGTCATGTTGATTTTCCTGCAGCTCTTATTCATCAGAAACCGAATCTGTTGGTGTTGAATTCACAAGTACAGTCTCCTCTACATTTGGCTTCTTCAGAAGGTCATTCTGAGATTGTTAAGGCCTTGTTGAGTATAAAGACTGATGTTTGCTTAGCTGCTGATCAACATGGTAGGATTCCTCTTCATTTAGCTGCAATGAGAGGGCGATTCAAGATCATACAACAGTTGATCAATGCCTGCCCAGAGTCAGCTCAGGTGAAACTACATGGTGGGAAACAGTTCTTCACTTGTGTGTAAAGTATTATAATTTGGAGCCTCTCAAATTGTTGGTAACATTTGTAGGAGACGATGATGAATACCTTAACTCACATTATAGTTGTGGCAGATCCATCTTCGATTTAGCGGTAACAATGAAGCAGATGAAGGTGCGAGCATTCACTTTCAAGTTCGCATTGAATTAGTTTCATTAAATTAAAATTGAGTGATCTTATTTATTATTCTTTCCTACTTATCATAATTATATCATAATTAGAATCTAAACTAGAGTTTGAACTTGAATTGCACCCAGAATTACAGAACAAAGTTTGTTGACATTTTTTTGTCCTTTTAAATGTATACAATACTTGCTTTCAATACCTCAAACGGAAGTGAAAGCTGATGCGATGGATACATTTCCAAGAAATTACCCTGATGACGAAAAATGGCTCTGCAACAAAGTCCAGGACTTATAGTGGTATAAAGAAGTCAACTGATCTATATTGGCTAAACAAGACACGGGGCAACCTGATGGTTGCGGCAACTGTGGTTGCAGCCATGGCTTATCAAGCAGCAGTAAGTCCACCAGGTGGCGTTTGGGAGACATAATAAAGATTGTCCAGAATTAGGGAATTCCTGCAGAGCTGGAACTTCGGTATTAGCCTTTACGGACAAAGGAAATTTCCATCGGTTCGTCTTCAAAACACCGTACTCCAAATGGTAGATAACATAGTGGATTCTGATCATTTTCACAGATTATTGAATGGATACCAATACATATGACTGGATATGATATGATGGGACCTTAACCAAAACCTTAATCGTTTACACTACTGTTTATCCACAACACAATTTCTTTTTTTTTTTTTTGTCTCAAATCTTTCAAACCCATCAATGCCAAGAAAAGATACATAATATTGCAATATTAACTCCTTAATTAACTCAATAATTAATCAAAAAACACAAAAAGTGTGTTCCCTTTTCATTTCAATCATGGAAAATCTTAAAGAATTTCAATTAATGAATGTAGAAATTTGCATATTAACTTCTCAATTAATTAACCCAATAACTAATCAAAGCTACAAAAAGGGTGTTCTTTTTTCATTTCAATTCAAGGATTTGTTCAACAATTTTAATCGATGAAAGTAGAAAATTTGCCATATTAACTCCTTAATGAAGACTAATTAACCAACAATTAATTAAAACTACAAAAATGATGTCATTTTTCATTTCAATCCAAGGAAATATTCAACATTTTCAATTAATGAGTTTAATCTCATACTTAATTACCTAATTTTCAGGCCTTGCACAAACCATAAATTGCAGAAAAGCAGACAAATGTTAAACATAAACTAGAAGAAGCAGAGTAAAGAACAAAACTTTTTTTTATATATAGTGGAAACAGGATTACAGAAAACAGAGCTAAGCTTAGAGAAAGCGGAAAGCTAATAGATAAAAGATACAAAAGAGAAACAAAAAAGAAAAGATCAGAACTACAGACCTCCATTCCATTTCTTGTAGTTTTCTTCCCCCTTCTGCATTCTTGTATCATTGCTAAGCCTCTTGGTTCTTCGCGGAAAGCCGTTTCAGAAACTCATAGGTAGTGATCATTGTTGTTGCGGACATAGACATTGAAGCCCATCTTGGCCCCAATCCTCTATAACAAGCCATCCAACCACCTTCCTTAACCAAGTTCCGAACAGTCTGGCCGATCGACAGTCCACGTTTCCCGTTCTCTTCGCTGTCCAAAACCTGCATTCTAGTCTTAATTGTATCAAGTGGCATTGTAATTAGAGCAGAAACACCACCTGCCATGGCTGCACTGATTCCTTGAACTGCCATTACAGTTTTCGAATCAGGTTTCAATGCTGTATTATTATTGTTATTAACACTATCTTCTTCATCTTTCTTACAAAAGTAACACCCAAATCCACCCCAAACCATCCTTTGAGCAACAGAATAAGATGCCCACCATACTGCATTAGATGGTGCATATGTCAAAATTGATATCCCAAAACCTCTATACAATCCTCTTGCTCCGTCGGTTTGTATAATTTTCCTAAAAGCATCAATCCCATTTGCATATTTACAAGATGATCCATTTCCTTGTACCATGAGTCTTTGGCTCACAACATCAATTGGAGTCCAAACAAGCTGAGCAGCCATGGCTGCACTTAACCCAGCAGCAGCATTTGCAATTGTAGCTGCTGTGGCTTCTGGAAACCCTAATCTAATTGTGGCTGTTCCAACATTACTCTTTGTAACCTCAAGCGCCGTCATGTAAAGTGCTCTTGCAGGAATTGTACCCATTAAAGAAGTACCAAATCCTCTGTATAAACCCTTAAAACCCTCATATTTGATTATACCAAAAGCAGTTTTTATGCATGAAAGCTGAGATTGAGCAACTTGTTGCCTAGTTTTTAATACCACTACAGGATATAAACTAGCTGATACGCCTGAAAAGAGCGCGGCGCCGAGGAAGAAGAATTTCGATTTGTCGAGCATTTCCCAATCAATATCGGCCGGAATATGAATTTCTTTCTCAGATTCATCCTCCGCCGCGCCCAAATTCATTTTTTCCACTTTCCCAATATTCACAATATCAAAAATTTAATATCTTAACCTTAAAACTGTACAAAAAAAAAATTACAAAAATAGAAAGGGCTATACAAGAACAAGAATTTCAAGCTATGTTACAGAGAACAAAAATTTTCTAATGATTCAAAAATCTAACAAAAAGAAAAAGGATTAGAATTTAATCAAATTGATTAGAGATTCTGTCTTTTTCCTCCTGTGGAACCAGGTTTTAGATCGTAAACGAAACAGAATGAACGGATCTAACATTTATGGTGTTATTGTTTCTTCACTGGCCTTACCGGATACTGAATCATCATCATCGCCGCCGTCGGCGACTGGAAACTCTAAAACGGCAAGTTCGGATCTTTGCAAGAATCTATTGACGCAGCCGTACAGAGTACATGTTTACGATTACGAGCAAGAAAAGAGGAAGAAGAAGAAGGTAGTGGGCGACCGGAGATTTGAGAGGCTATTTTTTGGTAAATGAAGGAAGAGAGAAACGCACACGTGGCGGTTTTGGGTTAGGGTTTTGGTTTCCTTGTCCGAGTCTGTTATAAGCGGGCTATTTTTATATCCAAGAAGCTGCGAGATCGTTAATCTCGGTCGTTGATTAATGTGACTTACGAGAAGATGTATGAATCGAGGGTCTAGATCTTGTGATTTAGCCATAATGTTGGACGCTGTAACAGTATAACATTTTTTTGTCCGATGCCTAATCACGTTAGCTGACGTGGGATCCCTATCCAGATGAGTTATCCAATGTGGGAGGCCACAGCTTCTGTTCCTGTGGAAGTAAAATACTTAAATTTCTTTGAATTTTATTTTGCTAGCTGTTCAGTACTTAAAATCTTTTAATTGTTATCTATAAATTCAATTTGAGATAAGACTGGACCAAATCAAAGAAGTTGGCGCCTCTAACCTAGCGGTGGTCACGGGTTGAGTTGGTTATGGACCTTAGCCCATCATTAGAGTAGAAAAGACTGGAACCGGCCCGCCGGTTTAGACATGGCCATGGGCCGGTTCGGCCCTAACCCGTGTGAGTTCGAAACCACCTAATCCGGAACTGCCTCAAACCGTCTTCGAACCGTCGGTTCAACCACTCAAACCGTTTTCGAACCGTCGGTTCGGCGGGCCGGTTACGGTTTGCATGCTTACGAACCGTGGCCACGTCCGAGGTCCGGACCGTGGCCACGTCTACGCCCGTTAATATATATATATATATATATATATATATATATATATATATTATTTCACAAGTAATTTTGGATATGCTCTTTAATTATAATTATTATTTAGTAATTATCAGTTTTTTTAACTTCCGGAAACTTAATAATATGAAATCAAAATATTAAACTCTAAAAGTTCACAAAAATCTCCATAATAACTATTTATTTATATAAATTAATAATTAACAACCTGCTAATAACATTAATACACTAATACAAGACTAATTGAAAATACGCATAAAAAAGAGAGACAAGCAAAGCAAGATGCCAATGGCAGACAGACTGTAGAAGAACCAGGAGTTGAGTACTCTGTTGGGTTCTTGTGTTTCAACATACAAACCAAACGCACCCATAAAAAAAGCTGTCGCACAAAGCAAGAAGAAGGCACTGTCACTGATAGATATACGCAATATTTTTCCTTTTCCATCAACGCAAAATGAGAATAAAATTTCAGTTTTATAAGTATTCTTCTCTTCACCAACACAAGCCTTCTTCCAGATTGAAGTTGGTGGACCTAATATAGCTCCAACAACACCCATTAACATCAGATACACCGCCCACGAAATGTTCCTCTTATTCATCTCTATGCACCTTAACATTTTTTGGGATTTTTTTGAGTCTTGGAAAGTTTAGGGTTTCACAAGCTGAAAGACTATTTTTATACAGGGAAGGTTGGTTTTGGTTTCTTGGAGGTTAACCTTGAGTTATGGTTTAGGGTTAAGTGAACCCCATGTTTGGTTTAAGGTTTGATGGTGATGGGTTATTATGAGTAGGTCTTTAATAATGGAGGGCTTGTTGTGGGATGAAGTAAATTAAGAGAAAGCAACTTGTTTTCCATATGAGGCAAGTGCTTTTAAGTTTTTTCTGCTGGTTTCTGTATTATGTTTGTTTGCCAGCTGAAGACTTATTCTTACTAGATACATCATTACATATGTATAGGTTGTTTTCCATATGAGGCAAGTGCTTTTAAGCAACTTGTATTTAAGTTTAGTCGGTTAAAGGATACCCTAGAAGTCAACAAAACCTTTTAACATGGGTGTGTTAGAACAAAACTACTTGTTGGATGTTTAGGGTGCGTCACTGTTGCATCCAATTGATTGTTGATTGTTGTTTCCTACTCATCTGCTATCCAATTTAAGTGTTTAGCAAATTTTAAAATCATCAACGGATTGGAATTTCAATCAATTGCTGATTGTATATTAATTCATAAGATGTAAACACAGATAAAAGCTCTGTTCTCGAAAACTCGTTCGAATTTGTTCATTAGCGAAATGGACTTATTTAATAAACGAGTTAAGTTTCCATTCACGAACTCACGTACTTCACGAATAGTATTGTTTAAATGTTCATGAAAATAATGCAAGCTACTTATCAAACGAGTGATGACTCTTTATAATGTTTGCAAATATTTTCATAATACTTATTTAAAATAAGTTTGTGAACTAATTCATTTGTAGTTTACGTGAATATGAAAAATATTGTTATATTATAGTATGGGATGTTTTGCAAAAAATAGTCCAATCTTGAAAATTAGGAAATAGACAAGATTCGTACTCTTCGAAGGCCCATATATGCAAGCGTATTGGGTATAGTAGATATTGGGCTTGGATTCTCCGGTTCAACGGCTCGTGTTGGGCTTTCTGTCATGGTGATGTGGCATCCTAGGAGACCTCCTGAAATCAGTAAGCATTTTTTCTGAAGTGATGAAATCAGCAAGCATTAAGAGCTTTTAATTGATAATAATGTGGAATCGGTAGTTACATTTCTTTAAAATTCGGAATTAAAACCGAATTCTAATTTGGCAATTTCTAAATTATGGTTGTAGTTATGATTTTTGAACGGTCTAAGTTGTGGTTGTAGTTACTGTTTTTGTATTTTATTTTATTTTTTTGCAAATTTTAAAATTTAAAGTTATATAGTTTTTAAACAATTTTTCAACTTTATATAAACTAAAATTTGTAGAGTGTTACCACGAATTCACATGTGAGAATGAATTGAAAATGTGATAACACCTCTCAATCTAGCTACTTTCTAGTCTTTTTAGTTGATGAAAGGTGTGATTTGTTGAGTCTTCTTGTATTCTACATAAATAGTAGGATGTAAAGATTTTAAGTTTGATTCATATTAACACACTGTTATTCGGTTTATTAGTAATATATCTATATTCAAAGAAGGCGTATTTTGAACTTTTCAATAATAAATTGTAAAATGAAGTAAGCTTGAGTAGAACCAAGTATGCTCAAATTAGAGTAGAACCACTGGTTCTAATTGTTAGAATCACTCAATTTTAAGAGGTTCTAGCTAGTAACAAGTAAAAAAAAGGACTAGAAACAAAATCAGAAATTCTAATCTAGGTGTTGATAATTGTAGTTAGTGGTTCTAGTTTTCATTCTATTTGGTTCCAACCTCCGGTTTTTTGGTTAGAGCCGAATTTCAGCCAAGCCTCTACTCCCAACAAGTGTCTATTCATGCATGTATAGATCTTTGCCTATAAAAACAAGCAAACTCAAGCAAACATGTATAATTTTCATCACTTAACCATCCAAAATGTTGCTCTTATCCAAAACCAACCTTTCAACATTGCTAATAATGTTGATTTTACCTATCTTGCCATCTCTTTTAGCCTCTCAAGATCCAAATAATGTTGCAACAAAAGTTGATATGCATATTGCCAACAAATTGGGGAAAAACAAGACCCTACTAGTCCATTGTATGTCTAAAAGGGAAGATCTTGGTGTTCAACATGTAACATTTGGATCCGAATTGCATTGGGATTTTTATGTATCTGCACTGTTGAAACCGATCTATTGGTGTAATCTAGTTCCAGATAAGAATTCTCATTATGATATAGATGTATTTGAAAATGATACTTTTATTTTGGATAGATGTAAACATCGTATGATTATTGCTATGGAGGAGATCAAATGTGTTTGGATTGCTAGAAATGATGGAATTTATTTGAGGAATTTTAATAAAGGCGTGGATGATTTTGCTTTTGGGTGGGAAAAAGGAAAGATGATCAAGTAATTGACCAAAGTTGGGAATATTATTATTAACTATTGTAACTTTGGTGGTTGCCTTATATTGAATATGAATTTGCAATAAAATTAATGTTTTCATTTTTATGGTTTGGGAGTCAAATTTTGACCATAATTAGAATTGGTGTTCCATAAACTGTAATCAAGACCATCTAACGACAAACTGATTACAGTTTAACATTAGTTTTTCCAAGCTTTGGTCGTTGAGATTGACATCGTCTTACCAAAATACTTAAAAAAATTCAACATAAAGTGGTACGAATTAACTAAGAATAAATCTTTTCTAACATTTTTTATATCCGGAAAATCACAACAAAAATTCCATATGTATATTTCCAACAAATTGTGGGAAAAGATGCAATCTAATAAAGATGATGATCTTGGTGTGCAAAACATTACAATTGAAAATCTGAATTTTATTGGAATTTTTATCAAATTTGTGAAAATAAATAAAATTATATTAGATCTGCTAAAAAAAATTATATTAGATCATAGGAGAAACTAAGGGATGGCAAGCAGTGGTGGCTACCCCGGAATAGACATGGCCACAGTTCATTTAAGGTGGCAATCGGTGGTTCACTGTTCAATGGACAATTATTAGCAGGCCACTTTTCGGGCAGTTCAAGGGTGGCAAAATCATCAATTCCGCACGCTTTTTTTTTTTTTATTATTTTCTACCGGTTAACTAGCGGGTTGTTTGGCGGTTCTGGACGTTCAAGGCCAGTTCCGGTTCATGGCGGACCATGGTTCATAAAATGGTTGAACTTGAACTCGCCTGCCCTTCAAACGATTCCAGTTTGGGCTTAGCGGTTACGGTTCGAGACGGGACTGGTTCCGATTAACCGACGCGCCAAATTGTCGGTTTTTTCTAGCCGAATCGGCCCATGGGCACATCTTCCCTTGGAGCTCAACATTTTTTTTGAAAAAAAAAAATTGGTTAAAGTTTTTTGGAAATTTTCATATCTCATCCTTAATTGATATTTTTTTTTCCAATTTACTCCTACTAATTTTTGTGGAATAATTTGGCCCTTGAAAATTTTGAAGGAAAAACAAATTGCCCCCTTCTCATAAATCTTTGTTCTACCACTAATTAGAAAGTCTAAATGAAATACCTAAATGTTCAATATCACATTCCTAAATCATTTTGAGTAGGTCTAAAAAAAAAAGGTATTATAAATTACATACCTTATGTTATAATCCAAAAATGGGCTTTTTGTTTTTCTATGAACTTTTAGCCAATTTTCCGTTTAAAATGCTAGGAAATGTCAAACTATTATATATTTTTAGACTTAATTGAAAATTTGTTGCAGACTAAATTGAAATTTTAATTTAAAAAAAAATAATCCTTCTTGGTGCACTATAACCTATAAGATTCCTTTGACTAGTATACTTTATTTCCACCATCTTTGATCCAACGGTTTTAATTGGATGTACACTTTTGTAGGGTAATGGTAGTTACCGCTGTCAATAGTGCTTTAGTGTCGCTTTTTATTTTTAAACTTAATAATAATTTTATAGACGTGTTACAGAATAATACCTAAACTATACTATAGATTATTAAAATTTCAATTTAATAGTTCTGGAATTTTAATCATTTTTCTAAATTACAAGGTGACTTTTAATAAAACTTACAATATAAAAAAATAATTTTATAAAAATAAAATCAATACATTTCAATATCAAGAAACCAATACACCAAAAATAGGGAAAAAAAAGAAAATTACAAATGATGAACAATAAGGTAACAAATAATGTGCAAACCAAAACTTAATTTAAAAATTAATCAAACATTAATATGTTCATCCCCATTTGTTAATTGCTGCAATCTTAATTGCTTCCTCCAATGTCTCCAACTGCCAACCATCTTATTAATCCAAACGAACAACCGAATTACATGACTTAAACTAACAACACCAATCAAAGCTAACCAACTAATTATCCATGTCGGATAAACCCAATTGATTTTACGAAGAACACTATCAGGAGTTACCATATCCAACGAAAATGCATAAGCACAAGCCGAAAAAAACACAGTAGTACTCATAACAGCAGTCATAATCCACACAAAAAACCGATTATGAACTGGGAATCCGCTAATAATCAAGAACACCACAACTACGGATCCAACAAAAGCAATACTGTTAGAAATTAAGAAATTTCTGTATTCTGATTCGTAGATGTAGCCGAAAACTGCTGTTCCTGCTACACAAACATGTTTGTTACAGCTTGAACTTCCTTCCCCATTTCGATATTCTTGTTGCCAGACGCCGCCAGGTGGGTCTATTACAGCTTGGAAAGTCATGGCGGCTATCAAGGTTGCTACTGCCATTAATGTTCCTCGAGTTTCTTCGATCCAGTTCTTGTTTCCTGGACGTTCCATGTATTTGATGAACTTGTTGAACCATTGTTTTGGTAGTGATGGGGATTTGATTGGAATTGTAGAGATTGTTGGTGGGTTTATTTGTTTAGGATTTTTTGAAGTTGGGGTTGGAGTTGGAGTTGTAGCTTTTTCTGCACCATATTGTTTTAGTATTTCTTGAATTTCAAGACTTTTGAAGTCTTTTGGAGAATTGTCTATTACATCCATGGCTGTTAATCCCATTCTATTTCTCATATTTACTTTGGTAATTGGCAATGAAAGAATGTACTTTATTGTCTGCATTAATCATACAAAGTTAAGATATGAGATTCAATACAAATAATTTAACGAATTCTTCTAAATAGAACTAAATATTTTAACATTCAGAGACCGTGTTCGGCAACATGCTATATCTTGTAGCGTTTACAAACATTTAATCTTGGGTTAGAACTAAATATTTAATCTTTAGTCTTTTACAAACAATTGATAAAACAGTTAAAAACTATTCAAACAATTATAACTACTCAATTAACAACTAGTTTTAACGAACACCCTCTGAGTCCTAGAACATTTAGTCAATACCTAAATTAAGTTATCAATGCAAAAACTATTTCTATGAACAAACAAGTATAGGAAAACCTATTGTCTTGGGTTAGATTCTTGGTTTTAATAAATTTTCATTTTCCTGATAAAAAAGACAAAGGAAAAGAAAATAGCACAGAGAGTTCAATTACCTCTAATTGTTTCAGAAAAGAAGCAATATGCAGAATAGTATTACCATCTTGATTTCCCATATTAAAAACCTCATCATCTTTAACATTTTCCACCAATACCTTTAATGCCTCCAAATGATTATACTTTACACACAAATGTAAAACTGAATCTCCGTCAAGCAATTCCCAAATTGATTCAGGACATGCATTGATCAATGCTTGAATAACCTCAACCCTACCTCTCATGGAAGCCAAATGCAGAGCAATTCTACCATCTTGGTCACGAACAAGACAATGTTCCTTGTTTATTACCCTTAACAAAGCTTTTGCAACTTCGGCATGGCCTTCAGCGGAAGCAAGATGAAGAGGAGAGCGTTTGAAAGAGTCAAGTTCTAAGGCCATTTTAGGACATTTTTCAAGAATTGCTTTGGTGAAATCAAGGTGGCCAAGTAAAGATGATGCATGTAAGGGAGTTTCAGTGTAAGAAGTGAGTGAAATTTTGTTGAGAATGAGTTGATCTCTTTGGAGCAATGTGTTTAAACTTGGTATACAACCGTTTACAGCTGCTTCGTATACTCTTCTTGTCATATCATCTTGTTGAAGCCTTGTCATTTCCATTATTATCTCTTTCTTGATCTTTCTCCTTCCAACAAATGGTAATGAGTGAAGCTTTTTAAGGAGGAAAAGAAATGGTTTTCATGAATATGTAGAGATAAGTTATGTAGCCAATAAAATACAACAAACGATCTCCCTTTGTTTTACATTTCTCTCACAAAATACTATACTAAAAATAATTCAATGTTAAGGATCAAATGACACATTAATAACAAATAGCTGGATTATGAATCTTGATATTAACGGTAAGTCACAAATACACTTATTATGCTTTAATTAGGTTGGTGGTCTTACGTTAACACTGAAAAGGAAAAAGCGCAAAAGGTTATATATTACATGGCTGAGAAATTGGGTAAGGAATCTCTGTTTCCACAGGTTAAATATAAAATGACAATGACAGTTCTTAATAAATCACTTATCTTTTTGTATTTTTAATACAAATACTTTACTTACATGCCAAGGAACTGATTGCTGCAAGTTGCGATTTGGTAAAAGCTCTATTATTTATCTTCATTCCCCTCCTCAAAACTTACTGCCATAAAAAAGAAGTTATTAAATTCATGTCAGCAATAAGACCCTTCTGCTTATTCAATCTAATCCTTCAAGCCATCTATTTCTTTCAATTTCTGACTTAAATCTAATGGGGTGAAATTGATTAATCTCCAAATTGGCGCATAGTTCAATGAACATCATGGTATAGGCCCACTAACAATGAGCAACTGTTGTTTTGAGCTTTGTTGAGTTCCTACGTTTTGTGCATCTCCATTCTCTCTACGTATAATAGACTGTGATGCCCATAATTTAAAGATTTCAAGAATCAGTTCATCTTCTTTGAGCAAAGCTTACATCTCCACTTAGTGATATTCTACATGATATTTTACAGAGCTTAAGTTGGTCATCTTTAATGGAAAATACATGGTTGTTCGACTGTCTTTCCTCTTCTTGACTTGTTTATACTGTATTATTCTTTAGATAAAGTCTTGAAAAGGACAATCTTCAACTTGTGGTAGATGTGGATTGGTGAACTTGTCTTTAGTGTTTATGATAGAAAATAGAAAAAAGAAGAACATGGTTGTGGGGTTTCAATTCCAATAATTCTACAATGTTGGAGAAGTAAAATTTGTACGTTTTATTCAAGATTTGTTCTTCACTTTAGGCTAAGCCTTGTGCACCTTCGTCACCGTTGATACAACATACTGACTTGTTACTAATCCTAGGCTAAACTTTGCGCACCTTCCTTAGAATCCATATACCAAATCGAGCAAACTCAATTATGCTAATAACAGAAAACACCAAGATCAAAGTAGAATATATTATCAGAGCGATATTCACTATTGCTGCAACATCCTGCGATGGAGTCACCGTTCGCAGGCCATATATGTAGCTGACTGACAGAAAAGAGACTGTGGAATTAATGGCCGTCGCTAAAAGCCACACAAAAAACTTATTCTTGAGAGGAAATCCACCAACCATCAGAGCAATTACGCTTAGAGAAGAAACGAAGGCAATGCTATTATAAGTGACGAAATATTTGTATATGTTGGGATTAGTAGAAGCCAGAATAGATGTTCCTGCTGCGCATATACTTGAATTGGTGCAAACACTACTTCCATTGCCATTATTGTAATCTTGTTGCCAGACACCTCCTGGGGGATTCATTGTAGCTTGGAAACTCATGGTTGCTATTACAGTGGCTACTACCATTAATGCGCCGCGAATCTCGCTCACATCGTACTGTAACTGCTTGACTAATGTCTGAACCCATTTCTTTTTGGCTTTTGAATCTGTACTAGAATTTAGAGAAGTACTAGGTGGCTGTTGCTGCTGGGCATTTGATTGGAAATTATTATGATTATGAATGAGGTTTGTGTTCTTGGTTCTGGTCAAACCTTCATTTATTAAAAGGTCTTGAATCTGTAGAGTTTTGAAGTCTTTTGGGCATTCATCTAACAAATCCAAGGCAGTCAATCCCTTTCCATTTATGGAATTTGCATTTGCCTTTATTTCTGAAAGGGAAAGCAAATATCTTAAAGTCTGCAGATATACAAAGTTATTTTTGGTTAATTTTGTATAATTAATTAATTAGTAATCAAAGTTTAAAAAAACGAATAAAACCGGGATAGTCAATTTCCTTAACGAAGAAATGGAATGGTATTTTTTTGACTAGGAAGAGATGGAATAGTATGTTTGGCCATAAACAAATCATAAAAGAACTTACCTCCAATTGCTTGAACATGGCAGCTAAATGCAAAACAGAGTTGCCATCTTGATTTCCCAAGTTAATAATCTCATAATCATCAATTAATTTCACTAATAACTTGAAAGCCTCCAAATGATTATATTTCACACACAAATGAAGGACTGAATCTCCATTAAGAAACTCCCAAATAGACTCAGAATTTGCAGCTACCAATTCTTGAATAACCTCAACCCTACCTCTCATGGCAGCCAAGTGGAGAGGAATTCTACCATCTTCATCACGAGCCAAGCAAGAACTCTTATCTGTGTTTAGCAATACCTTGACAATCTGGGTATGATCCTCCGCTGCGGCTAGGTGAAGAGGTAACCTTTTGAGGGAGTCTTGTTGCAAAGCCATTTTTGGGCAATTTTGAAGAACAGCTTCGGTGAAATCAAGATGGCCAAGTAAAGCAGAAATGTGTAATGGGGTTTCGGTAAAAGAAAAAAGTGAAACTTTGTTAAGGATGAGTTTATCTTTTTGGATTAAGGTTTTCAATGTTTTTGTATTGCCATTAATTGCTGCTTCATATAAAAGTGTTGTTGGTTCTTCTTGGTAATGAAGCATATTTAATTCCATTTTTTTTTTGGGTTTTACTCTTGTTTGTGATTGACATAATTTATAAACTTCTAGGTTTGAAATTTCAAAGAAAATAATGGATGACATTGAATAATCTAATTGTCTGTGATCAATTCATGCTTGGCTATTGTTATTATTATTATTATTATTATTATTATAGTCAACAGTCAAACAAAATATGTAATAGCTCTAGATGATCCTGCTACAAAATTTAATAATAAAAATAAATCAATTTTGGAGTCTATAAAAATTTTATTAGAATCTTACCTTTTTTGAATTTTTCAACCATGTGCTTTAACCGCAGTTAAAATCGTTTAGCATTTCAGATTAATTTGCATGTTGACCCATTCACATAGGCGTCGAACCACCACGCCACTTCTCATAGTTATTAGAACTTTATCTTAGTAATTATTATTGAAAATACACTTAATTCTTAAGGTTTTATGAAATCGACACTTAAGAACCTGTGTTTTGACATAAATATTTTAACCCTATATATAAAGGATCTCTAGCTCAAATAATGATTAATATGATGCACCTGAATGCGTAAGGTCAGATGTTTGAATCTTGTTTGTTGGTGCCCGATACGCTTTAATTTCATAATTTAACTAAAAACATAATTTATCAATAAGAAAACATATAACAAGAAGGAAAAACAGAAGGTTTAATAAAAATAATGACTAAGTAATTTTCCCACCGAGTTCCAAAAAGAAAGGCAGGAAGACGAAGACCCAAAGAAAGAAGAATTAGAGAAGAAGGTGAAGTTCCTGCAAGTGAATTTGCAGAGAAGATACGATTTATTAATTTTAACAATAAAATAGGCACTAAATAAAAATCTGAATCACAAAATAATATTTTCACTAACAAGCAAATCAACTTTAATTAATCATACTTGAATTAATATCCTAACTGTTCTATGATCATGTTCTTCATTTTAGGCCAAAGCTTGTGCAGCTTCATTACGGCTCATACGCCAAAACAGCTTGTCTTGAATCTTAGTAGAGTTACACCAATCCTTTCGTACCCTTTTTTCAGTCCATACAGCAATCCGACCAAAATCTATTATGAAGACAACAACAAACACCAACATTAAAATAACATAAATTCCCAAAGTAATATTCGTAATTTTTCCATCAGCCCAAGATGGAGTCACCATAAGAACACCAAATATATAACTCAATGACAGAAAGAACACTGTGACATTAATGGCTTGCGCGAAAGCCCACACGAACACCTTTTTCTTCAGAGGAAATCCGCCAACCATTAGAGCAATTATACCAAGAGAAATTATAAATGAAATGCTATTAAAACTGACATATATTTGGTATCTTCTCGGACTTGTATAAGCTAGAACAGATGTTCCTGCTTCGCATTTAGTTGAATTGGTGCAAACAATTGATCCACTTTCATCTTTAAAATCTTGTTGCCAAACCCCTCCTGGTGGATTCATTGTAGCTTGAAAACTCATGCTTGCTATTACAGTGGCTACTATCATTAACGCGCCGCGAATCTCTTCTACATCGTAGTGTAATTGCTGGACTAATTTTTGAACCCATTTTTTGTTTTTGGCTGTAGATGTTTGAGCAATACTAGGTTGCTGATGCTGGACATTGGGTTGAAAATCTTTATGGCTGATCAGGTCCGTGTTGGCTGCTCTGGACAAACCTTTATTTATTAAAAAGTCTTGAATTTGTAGAGTTTTGAAGTCTTTTGGGCATTCATCTAACATATCCAAGGCAGTCAATCCTTTTCCATTGGAGGAATTTGATTTTTCCTTTATTTCTCTAAGGGAAAGCAAATACCTTAAAGTCTGCGGATATACAAAGTAGTTATTATTAGTCAAATTTTGTCAACTATACTATCAGGCTGTTTAGTCCTTCTGGGAATATAGTAAATATCAAACAAAATGATGGTAGGAATGCCCTTTTAATGTAATAGAATAGATACAAACCTAAAGGACTAAATAATCATTTTTTTTTGAATGAAGGAATAAATTAAAATAGTAAGATCATACAAAATTCCCTAACGAAATAGTAATTTTTCCAAAGAAAAGTCGTAAAAAACTTACCTCCAATTGCCTGAGCATGGCAGCTAAATGCAAAACAGAGTTTCCATCTTGATTTCCCAAGTTAATAATCTCATAATCATCGATTACATTCACCAATACCTTAAAAGCCTCTAAATGATTAAATTTTATACACAAGTGGAAGACTGTATCTCCATCAACAACCTCGAAAACCGACTCAGAATTTGCAGCTACCAATTCTTGAATAACATCAACCCTACCTCTCATGGCAGCCAAGTGAAGGGGAATTCTACCATCTTCATCACGAGCCAAACAAGAACTTTTATCTGTGTTTAGCAGAGCCTTGACTATCTGGGTATGGCCCTCCGCGGCGGCTAAGTGAAGAGGTAAGCGTTTGAGGGAGTCTTGCTCTAATGCCATTTTAGGACATTTTTCAAGAACAGCTATGGTGAAATCAAGGTGGCCAAGTAAAGCTGAAATGTGTAATGGGGTTTCAGTAAAAGAAGAAAGTGAAACTTTGTTAAGGATGAGTTTATCTTTTTGGATTAAGGTTTTTAATGTTGCTGTACTGCCATTAATTGCAGCTTCATACAACAATGTTGCTGGTGCTTCTCTATACTGAATCCTAGTTAGTTCCATGATGTTTTTTGTTTTCCATCTCTTTCATCTACATAATTTATAAATTTCTAGGTATGAAATTTCCATGAAATTTATAGATTAGATTGACTAATCTAATTGTCTGAAAAAAATGTCTTGTGTACTATTCAAAATATATACACAGTACATAATTTTTTTTATATATATTTTTAATTTGACTTGACTGAGCCAATATATACTGTAGTTTTAGGTTATATCTTACAAAATTAACACCAAATTGTAATTATAGAACAATTAATTACTATAATTTAATTATAGGAAAAATTAATTTGCTAGCTGAACATGTTTGAAAAGTCTAAATTTTAGTAAATTAGGAATACCCAAGAAGAAGGCATCTCTAAAGTCTTAATTTGAGCAGCCACATGCTATTTGACAAATCAGCCCTAAGACAAGGCAATGGCTGGGTTGGCCCGTTCGGTCGGCCATTGAACTAGAACCGGTCGAACCATGACCGGAACCGGTCGGTATTTGACCGGAACCGGTCGGTCGGTGGGCCGGTTCAAGTTCAATGTTTTTTTGGACCATAACCGTTAAGAACTGTGAACCGTTTGAACCGTTTAATTGAACCGCCGGAATCGGAACCGTCCGAACCGTTTAATTGAACTGACGGTTAACCACATCCGAACCGCCGGCCGGTTCCGATTCCACTACCCTTCAAACCATGGCCCGTGGCCACCTCCTATGGTATTTTGAATAATCTAATTACCTCTAATAGGTGGTATTTTGAATCATCTAATTACCTCTAATATGTCATTTAGTTTAAGGGAGCGAATTATACTGAATTGTCAAATTAATTTAAATGAATTATATACAACATTATTACTATATTTCATCAACAAACATATAATCGGTAGGCACATGATCCAATCCAAGGATGTCTCAATCAATCTGAAATATGCAGCTGGACCAAAAGGGAAAATGAATTATAATCAAACATCAGGTACTCCGCCATGATCATGAACCAAAATTACATCTGTATAATCATGTTCCTCGGAAACTTTCAATTTTAATCGCCGAAATAACCTGACTTCCACGAATGATTCTTTCAGCATTAACAAGTACAATCCTCAACTCCTTTACAAAACTTTACAAGTTGGAGACATTTGCATATTCATCAACAAATGCCTCAATCAAACATATAAATATTCAAAATCGAAACCCTTACTGATTAAAACCCTAGAGTTAATCAACAAATCTCACAATAACCATAAATCTAGCAGATCAAATCTCAAAGGTAAATCAACAATTAGTAAGAAATTCTAAAACAAATCTACAAGTTATGGAAAATAACCATAAATCACGAAATCTTGGTAATATGGAAAGTTACAGAGCATACCTGAAACTTATGAAATCGAACTACAATAATTGATGAAAACAAATGATTTCAGTTATTTTCTCAGACGATTTATAGAGAAGAGAGAAATTAAAACGAAGGAAAACCACGAGAAACTTACGAACGATCATCAAGAAACCGAAGAAAAATCATTATCGAAAAGCAATTAATCTGTAAAGTTGATGCTGAATCCGAGAAGGAAAAACGATGAAATTGTGAAGAAGGAAGGAAATTGAATAATAAATATTATCAGAGGAAGGTTTAAAGTATTTGTGGTGTTTTCTCAGGATGTGCTTATTGGTATTTTTACCATGAACAGAAAATCAATTAGGCGTAAAAACTCTCTCAATTAATTTTAGTCACCAATACAGTATTTATAGGCACAAAAATTTATCTACATTTATCTATTTTTTTAACATTTCTACATTTATCTAATTACCTAAATATCCTAAGAGGGTTTAGTGGGGATCATATATAATGGCACCATCATTCAATTATCACTTTTTAAGTTGAGTTAAAAGATTCAATTCATAAGAATTGTTGACCATACTAAAAGTTCTGTAGATAGTTTGCTCATATTACACTATAAAACAATTTGGTATCATTAAAAAAATTAGCGACAAGTTTTATTTTGTCGTTAACTACATCGAATAAAAATATCAAAGACACCATTAGGAACAGAAAAAAAATATTTAGATTAGCGATGCAACTACGTCAGTTATGTAGTCCAAAATGCAAGCGACAAGGTTTTGTTGCTATTTGTGACAAACAGCAACGGATTAGAGAGGACACTCAAAAAAATGTAAGACTTCCAGCAGTATATTTACTGACGAAAAAAGCGGTATATTTGGCGGTATATTGTAAAATCAACGACAAATTGGCGAGCATGTATCCGTCGCTAAAACTGGTATGACATTTAGACTATGATAATGAGACAAATCTCCGTCGGTAGTTATTATGGGATTTAGTTACGAACTTTTTAATGTTTGTTAATTTTTGAATATTTAAATTTAATTGTATAATTATTTATAAAAACGAATTCAAATGAAATAATATAAAAAATCAAAAAAGATAAATATTAAATATTAATGAAATTACAGTCTAACAATTTATTTTATATTTATTTATTAGGTGTGACCGCTCCAAGTGGCACTTGCTTCAGATGCACTATTAGTACTGCCGGCTCGAGATGCCCCACTGTGATGTCTATTACCACCACCACTGGCTCCAATGGTAGCACCACCGCTAAGGAGTCCGCTACCATTACCACCTGAAGAAGCGTAACTGGTACTATTACCAGTTGAAGTAGCATTAGGACTAGCGCTTAAACTGGCACTACTTTCGAAGACTAGAATTACTAGATTCACCGCTCAATTCAATACTTATATTCAAATTAATATTTGGAGCAGCTTGAGCACCAGCAGTAACCTAAACCACATCCCTCCCTCTCAACATTCTCAAAATTATAATTGAATTTGGAAACCAGAAAGACGTTTCTAAAAGATAATCCCCAAAGGCTACAAGGTGAAGATTCTTACTTCATTTGCAAACAAAAGTCTACCATCGGTGTAGCCGTCGGCGTTGGCGGCTGGGCTAAAAGAGGCATCGACGCCGGCAAGTATGCGAGGACACTCATGACTAATTCCATTACTGCCTTTGATCGTGAAATTAAAGGAAGCGTAAACCCTAGGAGAGTTCTACAAGAAGCCTATTCAAGAACAACCCATGTTGCCGGTTCTTCTACTGCCTGTATTATCACTCTCAACGCTGATAATTGCTTACATTGTGAATCTGGGAGACAGTGGGTTTGTGCTATTCAGAGATAAGAAAGATATTTACAGATCCCCAGTTCAGCAAAGAGAGTTTAATTTCCCTTATCAATTGGGGACTGATAGTATTGATTTGCCAAGTTCAGCTTATGAAGACAAGATTGTTGTAGAATCTAGTGATATTATTGTTTTGGGTACAGATGGGTTGTTCGATAATATGTAGCCATCTGAAATAGTTGAGGTTTTGCATCAGTTCGGTGATGCTAATGCTGTAGTAAGTGATGAAGAATCCTTGGAAAGATTGGCTTGGACTATTGCAGAACGGGCGTTGTTTAATTCTCGGGAAAAAGACTATTTCTCTCCTTTTGCTATAGCAAAAAGCTGCTTCTAAAGCAGATCAAACATTGCACAGCGGAGGCAAATATGATGATATTACAGTAAGCAATAAGTACATCAAGATTAGTCTAATCGTAGGTGCATATGTACCTTGCAAGATGATTTTGAATCAATTCCAATTCCCCAGAGTAAAAATACCTTTAATACCAATTATTAATAACTCAGATACATAATCCAACATGCTAATTCTTTAATGATCATTACAATACAACTTGTGTTTAGGCCTGTTTTACATCCTTAAAAGCAGATACATACCTTATATAATTGTATATTGTAGATCAAAAACACAAAAAACATAATCTCCTAAAATTAACATCATAAAAAGATAAGCAACAAGAAGAAATCTCATTAATTATCAAACCATTTCTCCTTTTTAACCTGCAAGTTTAAAAATCAAGAAAATCAAACCATCAAGATGATATAACTAACTGAGTAGAAGGTACAAACTTCCTTTCAACTAACTCTTCCGCCTCGAACTTCACATCATTTATATCAAGAAGAGGCTTAATATCATCACAGTCATCAACGAAACCTTGTTCGTCGTTAATATGCAAAGAAGGCGGCGTTGAACATGTTGAATCTTGCTGATGAATACCTAAAGCATTAAAATTTTCTTGAACCGCGTTAGTATATTCTTGATCTTGATGATGATGATTATGATCTTGCGGATAATCTTGATACTGTATTACCGAATCATAAATATCTAAAGATTCTGAATTAATAATGTCACAACTACCAAGATTCGTCGCATCATCCCCATCCAAGATTTGAAATTGTTGCTGCTGCTGTTGTTGTTGAGCTCGACAAATCGCGAGCTGATGAAGAACAAGATCAAGTTCAGCTTTATGATACTCGATTTGCCGTTGTAATTCACGAATGATTCTATAACAACCGCCAACAGGATCATTTGCACGAACATCACTCTGGAAAATAATAGTCCTCATAGCTTCGTCTTTTTCGGGTTGATTAAGGTTTTTAATGAGCTTAGTTATGTTGCTAACTCCGAACAATTTATGAGCGTTTAAGAATTGTCGTTGGCGATCATGAGGGAAATAAGGAGCAAGAATACAATCCGGAGCACATTTTCTTCGCTGGTATTTACAAGCAGCACAAGCTTGGGTTGTGCCATTGCCAATTCTTGGAATGCTCATATCGGGCCTTTTTTTTGTTTCTTGATATGTTTTTTTCTTTTGTTGATTGTGAGATATCGGTTGCGTTGCCGGCGGGGAAGGTCTTGTTTTTCCTTTAATTTTTCTTGAAAATTTTGTTGGATGTTAGTTGAAGATCCTTTCTTTTCTCTCTCAACAAAGAAAATGGAAGATGGAGAGAAATGAGGGGGTTAAGAGATAAACTTATATGTTTGTAATTATCAAAGAAAATAACAAATTTCTGTTATGGAAGATTGATATTTTTGGACAACGGTGTTCATATAGTTATGAGAAATTTATTTTAATTAATTGTCTTAATCTTCGATTAGGTTTTCTAAAGGTTTGTTTATTGAAGTAATTAACTAAAATTAGAATGGTTTTGCAAATTTAGAAAAAGGAGTGAAAAAATCATTTGGTCAAAAATGTTTGAATATTGGATGAAGAAGATGATGTGTAATTTCTAGTTTAAAAATAATAATAGCCATGTTTCATTTCTTTCTAGTAACTACTAATTATGTTTTCTCGTCTCATTTTACATTATTATTTGAAATGCAATGAGATGCATTTTGAATCTATCAAAATTAAAGGAAAATTATTACACTTTCCACTCTTCAACAAAAAAATAACATTTTGACTTTAATATTTAAAATATAGTATTTTTTGTGTCAATTTTCTCGAATTATTTATTATTATTATTTAAAAATTAAAATGAAAATTAAAATTCAAAAACCATATATTTCAAAGGAAACAATGTGAAAATAGAGTGGTGAAAACATATATTATCCAACCCCCATTTAAATTGGAATGAGCTTCGCGGTACTAGACCTCCGACAAATGGCGGAGAGAAGAGTTAGAACAAACTAAATTGTAATTCGAGTTTCTTAGATTCAAAATCTTTTAGGTCATTTTTTATCATCTTTCTAGTGATAAAATTCCAATTTGATGTCATTGATCAAAAGACCAAGAGATGGTGGTCATTTTGGTACCAAGTTTGGCGCCGTTCATTAGATGGAAAAAAGTCACCTTCGTCGTTTGGTGACATACGACTGAGTCAAAAAAAAAAAAAAGTTCTTTTTTGGAATGTACGAGTGGAGAGTTCTCCGATGACATATCATTTCTCGAGTTTTATCGCTATTACAATTTTCCGATGACCGATGACAGTTAGGGTTTCTACGCGAAGTAGATGAAAATAACATGACTTTCTGTGACGTTTTACTGAATAGTATTGAAGTACACTGAAGTTTATTAAATTTATTCAATTGCATTGAAATTTATTAAATTGTATTGAAATTTACTGATACTGAATTGTATTGAAACTTACTGAATTATATTAAAAATTACTAAATTATATTGAAGTTTGTTGAATTATATCAAAGCTTTCTGAAGCTGAATTGTATTGGCGTTTATTGAATTGCAGTAATTATTGTTTTGTACTAACTTCTAATGAATTTTATTTATTTTACTAATTTGTATTCATTTGTACTGATTTTTATGCATTATACTGATTTCTATTGCTTTATATTGATTTCTATTCATTGTTTGATTTGTATTTATTTACACTAATTTCTATTTATTATATTGATTTTTGCTGATTTACACTAATTTCTATTTATTGTACTGATTTGTACTAATTTATACTGATTTCTATTCATGCTACTAATTTGTATTGATTTCTACTTATTTATATTGAATTTTAATGATTTATACTGATTTCTATTCATTCTACTGAGTCGTATTGAATTTTAATGATTTGTACTGATTTCTATTCATTCTACTGAGTCGTATTAATTTTTACTTAGTTGTATTGAATTCTAATTTGCAAATATCATTTTTTATCATCAATTCCTATTCAATCGGAAGAAACGGTTATGGTCATAATATTTGCTACAGTATCCGAACGACTATTATGAGCACTTTTCGGAAATTTCGTTCAAAGATCTACAAGAATTACAGGTTTTATCTCCATCATTTCATTTGATTCGAATATGGAAGCAATTACATTATTAAAGGTATTTTAAGTACATTGAAGACACAACACCAATACTGATATTTCAGTTACAGAACAACAATCCCTATTTTGCTGCAATATGCTTTGTTTGAATTGAAGGAGTAGCACCACGCCCAGCAGTAGCCATAAAATGAAGACAATGCCTATTAGAGTTCAGCAGAAACATAATATTGGACCTGCGATTCTGGTAAAATTTCCAAAATCTCAAAGACCAAACAATTATCAAAATTCAAAATATTAAATTCTAAGCTTTGTCATTGTTCTTCTCTAACTTTTAACTTTTTGTAAACACCTAATACAAATAGCTATAGAAACAGTTAACCGCTACTCAATCAGCTAATTTTGCCGAACAGGTCTTTAAGCATTTCAAATGTATTAAATTCATTGAATTCTAATTATAATTAATTTACAAATTTATAATTGTTTAATTTTAATCCAAGTACTAGTTCTATATTAAAATTATCTTTGGGATGAACAATAGAAAAAATTTTGAAATGAGAAATTTGGAACTATTTTTGGATAGATGCGCACCTCTACCTCTACTTCTTTATTAGGAGGAAAACAAAATTCCAAGGGAAAATTTAGGACTAAATAATGTAACATTTAAAAGGCAAGAACTAAAACGTGAATTACATGGAAACCCAGGGACTTAATCAATAATTTCTTAAAAATTTCAGGCTCAATGAACGACTTAACATTCCATTTCACCAAAAGTTTCCTGTTGTTCTTGCTTCTCACCGACAATGAAAATTTAACGAAATTTAAATGAGATAAAAATTAAAATGCTTAACCACTCGAAAAACACAATATTAATTGAATAAGATGCTATATCTAAAAAGATGCTACAACCCTTAAGCATGAGGTCGGGGATCGAACTCCGCCCATGTGAATGGAGCAACTCCCATGACCAGTTCTGTATCGCTTAGCGTACTAAACGCATTCATGCCTAGGACACCAGGTGGAAAATTCCAAAATTCCAAAAAAGATGCTACAACTAATTTCTTCTAGCTTCCCTCTAAACATTATATTTCTTACTTTCTAGATTTTCTAAACAGTAATCCAAGCTTCTGACCATTCTTTACCACTAATTCTATCATCATCACCATCACCACGATGAATTCCTTCATGCACTCGTACACTCTATCAGACCAGCTTGCCGATGTTCACAGAGAAGTTTCAATTAAACTACAAAATAAACAAGCACCCAATAACCAAATCGAATCCAAAGATATAATTTCTATGCATATGCTACCTAAACGTTAAGGAATCATGTACAGAAGAAGCATTTTTCTTTATTATTCTTTTGTTTCCTCGACTACTCAGGTCAAGAGAAAAGATAAGGACACAAGCAAATAGCAGACTTGTGAAAACTTTGAGCCTACTAAGTGAATAGGAGCAAAGTAACTTCGGTATTAAATCTGCAGAGAATTTTCAGTAAGAAAAAGGTGATAATTTGATTGCAAGGTCTTTAATTAGTTGTATTCTCTGTGATTATAATTTTGTTCCCTCAGGCAAACAAAAAAGTGTTTCAGTCATGCAATTATCAGCTACATTAGCATGGTTCATCGAGAAGCATCTCTGGGAACATTAACAAACATTATCATTGCCAGGATCATAAGGAAGACAACAGTAAAAGCCAAGAAATGGCATGCAAAATTGGTACATAACAAAAATAACAAGGGAAGGTTTGAAAATTGATAAGAAAATAGCCAATTCCCTTTCAAACCCAACCCTATATCAGTGGAATGAGGATTTCACATCCACTCCTTTCCACTTCCTCTTTGCACATTCTTATGGAATGGGAAAATATTAATGACATTCCCCTGTCCATTTTAGTGTTACAAAGTTTTATGTGGTTCTGCACAAGCTAATAATGACATAAAAATGGATACAAGCTTCAGAAATGCATACCCTGAACTGCAACAATACTATCACATTGAAAAATACTAAGGAGATTCTAATTTCAATCTTTAGTGTAAAGTAACCAACAATCTTGCAAAAATCAGGAACAAAGCTCAGTATTTTTAAAACAAAGTTTCTCTTCCAGTTAAAACAGGTAACTCTGGCATTCGATCAAGTAATTTAATTTCACTCAGATGGTACTAAGCTTACATTTGAGTTGGGATTTTTATAATTGAACTTTCTTACCATGTTTAGTGACAAGCAGTCATGGCTCAGATTTGAAAAGTTCTTCAACAGAATTTCTGTACTTGGCTATTAGGTCTCTGTTATTGAAAACAAACAAAAGTCATACGAGCTAAAAACAGGATAAATATCAAAGAAAGTTTCTTAATAAAAATATGACAAACCTCCGTTGATTCAGTAATTGCTCGCTTTCTTCCACCTTTCTCTTCTGTCCCTCAACTGTCTGCATTCAAATCATAAGGAAGTTAAATCCAGGACATGATTCATAAAACTCTATACAAAGGGCAAAGAAATCGAAAATCAGTTTGAAGCCATCTCTACCATGGAAATGAATTATCACAAACCAGACAGACAATTAGCCAAAAGCATCAACAGATTAGCAGAAATGGTGGCTGAAAGTAAAAGCAGAAACCCAAAGGCTTTAAAATTTATTTAAATTCTTGCTTCCAATATCATCTTCTCACTGATACAAAGAATCCTCAGAAACAATATGAAAAAATGGAGATGGATAATTACCATAGTTTTTGAATTAATGGAGCTGGATATTGAATTCAAAAGCTGCTGACACTTCTCAAAGTGATTGTTCAACTCATTAACCTATATACACAATTAATCAAACCCCAGAAATAACCAATTAGAGAACTTCTCACAAAATAAAGCAAACTCTATATTTTTCAATAAAAAGAGAGAGAGAGAGAGAGTAAAGGAAACAAACCAAAGCATCAGAGTGTTGATCTCGAGTTCCATTCTCGATAACTTCAGATAAATTTTCGACGAGCTGCCAAAATTGAAAAAAAGAAAACTATTTTACTCGTTTTCCAATTAAAAAAATAAAAATTAGGGTTCATGAGTCGGGCTGATGATTACATGTAAGAGGTGGAAGTGAGAAGCGAGTGACTGGTGATGCTGATTTTGCTGTTGCTGTTGCTGCTGTTGAATTAATCGCTGTTGCGGTTGTTGCTGCGGTGGCTGAAATTGTTGTTGTTGTTGTTGAAATTGGTGTTGTGGTTGAAATTGATTGAATTGGGATTGTGGTTGCGGCTGGGATTGTTGTTGGAGGTGGTAAAATTGGTCCTGGTTTGAATGAGCAGGGGAGTTGCTGTGGGATGGCACGTTGGGGATCATTGTCCAGCTACCTCCTGTATATGGAAGATCCATAGCTCTTCTTCCTCTTTCTATATCTCTTGAAGGAAGTTTTCAGGAAAAATTGGATCTTTCAGAGAGCTTCTTGCCACTGATAATAGGAGAACAAATCAAAGATGAAGATGAAACGGCATCGTTTAATTTAATCTCAACAAACGTCGCCGTTTATTCTCAGTTTAGACGACATGCCGTCTTCGTATGGATATATACGCAAATAGAGATTTCGTTTGCTTTGGTTTTTTACCAAACCATTGATGCAAACAAACGCATAGCTTAAACAGAGAAGAACAAGAGGACGGTTTGCTTCAAAAACCACACTATTCCTCTCTTCCGCTCTGCAACAGCAAATAGTATCTTCATCAGCAAAACGACGTCAGCTTAACTGAATTTCAGGTTATTCTTCCTCTTTCTGTCTCAAGTTCTCCCTCTGACTTTTTGTTCCTATATTGGATACTTTAAAAGGGAAAACTTTTATAGGAATTGGGAATTGAATCTGACATGTGGTCTGGGTATTTTGTGATTTGGCTGAGATTTATTAGAAATGAATTTGGATTCATCTTGAGCGTTAATGAGAATCCTCCCTCTGATTAATGCTAGGTAATTAACTGAAAATTCTAAGCATTATTGCAATGATAGATTCTTTGAATTTTATGTTCTATTAAATTTATGCATTTTGACTCAACTTGTATTAGGATCAACTTCTCTCCATATTCATGCTTTATTTGTTCCTTAAAAAGTGGTTCATTCATGCTTCATGCTTGCGTGTGTCTGGATTTTTGTATTTTTTGAAAATGGTGGTGTTTTGTGCAAACAAGAGGATTGGCTTGCCTGGTTTTCACGTATCCAGCTTATTGTTGAATCAGCAGAAGAATGCAATGTCAGAATTTCTAGGGAAGTTGTAACCTTTTCCCCCTTTTTGTGGGTAATTGTCCTACGGCAGTCTGGTTTTCTCTTCTCAAGTATGGCATATTGCTGTAGAACAACTAAGATAAGGTTTGATAAGGCCATGATATAATGCAATCGCGATTACGTTTTATAAATTTCTTTGTCATGTTACCAAGAATATCATGTAATGTAATCGTGATTCCATTGCATTATGGTGCATCAAACATTGTCTAAGAAATTAGAATAATGTGATGTATTAGAATCTTGATGCTATAAGAACTACCTAGCCCTTCAAGAGTAGCTGGGTAGGGGAGTGAATGTCAAACACTAAGCTTTGGATAGAGCCTTGAATTACCTCCAACGCCAAGGATATTATGCTCATTCAATGTTGGTGAAGTGTGTCAAAAAGGGTATTCCCTTGTGGGGCGATCAGCCATATATAGTCAAGTTCTAGGACGTAGCTTTGGTCTGGGTAATGCAAAAACTTGGAAGGGAAAAAGCTTCTCTCTTAGTCATACGAAATCAAGAAATAATTCTGAAATTTTAATTACGACTGCAGCAATGGATTGATTCGCTGTTTATTTTCGGGAGAAGTTGCCAAAGGTAATGTTTTTACACCTAATTAAGTTGGTATAATATGTGAGGCAACTGCTGAGGATTCGTAGTATTTTGTGGTAAGGAAATGGGAGTATATTCTTCAAGTAAGCCTTTAGATGATGGTTGGAGGTAATAAGGGGGGCTAACAATATGATCGATGATTTAGATTTTTCTTTCGCCATGTTTTGATTGTTTAATATGCAGTACATATGATTTTTCAACCCTGGTTATCATTGATGAGATAAATAAACCTGGTGCTGTTTTGATTCTCGAGTTGAAATGCATGGGTGCTTCATAGTTTGAGGGTTTGATTCTCGAGTTGAAATGCATGGGTGCTTCATAGTTTGAGGGGGAAAGGAGAAAAGTTTTCCATCGAATGTCCTTGGCTAACATTAACTTTTAGCAGTGAAATTTTCATGGAGAAGTCGTTCAGTGAAGATATTCAGGTCCAAGTAATATTATTTATTATAAACAGTCTGGTTCGCAGGATGACATTTTCTATCGTACCCATAGCTAAAAACCTTACCTCAACTGAAATTGATGACTCCAATTTCATCAAAACATGGAGAGGACCTTATGCATTATTTGGCTCCAATTTATGGTCAAAATTCTGGAAATAAATGCTCAGCCTTGGTCGGATAATACATTCGTTAATCGTGTTTATTTACTGTGGATCATTAGTGCTTGTCACTTCGCTTGAACTATATCTAACATCTGTTATATGTGTTTTGAGCGGTTGAACTTTCAGATCTAAAACATGAACATATTTTGCAGGTGTTTAATAAAATGACAGTAAAACCAACAGTTGCTTTGAGGGCTATGCTTGTTGGAGGCATAGCTGTGTTTGCGAAAGTAGCTGGTGTGATGAAAGCTGCCGGTGGTGCAAAGCTGGGTGCTGCCGCAACTGCCATGACGATAGCAGCTACTGCAGCTATGTCAGGATCAAAACAAGAACAAAAGGATCCTCCACCATCAAAATGACTTTCTTTAATAATTTTTGGATCAGGTGGTAAAATTACCGTGTAGCATAGCTGGAAAATTCTCCATTGACATGTTATGGAGAAGAATGGCTATGTTTGTACTGCAACTTTGATCAAGAAAGAATCTTTTACAGCTACAAAATAAATGAAACAATGTACTAGCATTGCTTAAAATTTTCCATTGATCAATCTAAGTTACAATTTTTTTTTTCTTGTCTTTGCCAATAAGCGTACAATGTATGGCTACAGCTGATTAACGTTCAACTCACTTGAACTGCATGTGAAGTCCGGCTGATCAACTGAATGTATTACAAGCTCCGGCTGATGAGATTCTAACTCAAGTATAACCTGTCAAATTGCAAAAAGAAACATGAAATCAATGTTCTAGAAACAGCTTCACAAAGTTCTTAGTGAAACAGCAGAAATATCATTCCCACCAATGGGAGCGAAATTTTAAACCGGAGTCCTACTTTTCAAGTTTTTGGTCTCAGACTAGAGGCAAGGAAGATGAGAAAAATAATAAAACAAGTGTCTACCTCAATGCATCTCCTATGAAAATATCCAACTTTTCTAATTCTATTTTGGAGAGAAACTAAATTTGAAAATCAAAGAACATAAACTGCAAGAAGTCAAATTCACCCACTCCCAAGATTATGTTAGTTATGTAATCGAGTCTCAGGAATATCATACCAGAGCATTTTCTCCGTGCTGGAGGATCGGAGCAGGCACATAAAGGGTGCACTGGGGTCCATAAGACTGCGAAAAAACCATATATGTTCATAGAGGAAAAATGTATAGGTGATAGCACGAAACAATGTCCAGGCACATGAAGTGAAAAAGAACTTCACTGAAGAGAACAAAGAGAGGGAGAGCACTATCGTTACCGGCCAATATCTTCCAATGTTGAAATCATTTACATATGCAATCCCTTTACCCCAACCTCTGAATGTCAAGAATGTATCTTTAACCTCATTTGCTTTAAAATGGGCTGCATAGAATGATGGCCCTGTAAAACCACTCTCTGCAAAGAAAAGGCAAGACTTCATTACATAGGCTTCTTACAAATAAATATGATACATGAAATCACATTTCAATATAAGAGCACCTACCAGAGTCATCTTTCAACTTCCCTAGAGCTGATGACGCAACTAGTCCTGAACGTGCAACTTGACTGATGAGATTGACTTTTGGAACCTCATTCAGGTTGTGTAAAGGAATTAAAATCATTTTCCATCCATGCAAAATTCTTCCATCCAGATAAACAGAAGACAGAATTCCCTTCAAAATCAATTAGGAAACACCAGTTAAACTTCTATCACAGTCAAAAATATCATCTGAAGATGCCAAAAAAGAATGGTAGTGAATCCTGAATCAAATTTGAAGCATTGCCGACAATCAACCTTGGATAACCAACTTTACTCAAAGATCATATTTTTCAGCTGAGATATGAATATTGTGTATGTATCAATCACAAATTAAACCAATCAAACAGTGAAGAGCATCATCTAATAATAATATATGCCACAAGAAGCAATACTAAAGTGCATCTGCACACACCAAATTAATAAACCAGCAATATAATCAGAGTTGGTGGAAAAAACAAATAATTACAGACAGCCATCCAAAGCTGTTGCAAAAAAGCTTTTACCTTCCTATCAAAAGTGGATAGTCCATAATTTACACGGCCTGTATTTTCAACCTGTAGGAACGAAAATAATAAGCAATTACAATGTATATAATTTTCAGCATAACAATTTCCAGGCTATGAATTAAATAATCATATAACATAATTTATTGCAGAACCCTTTAAATCTAGCATATGCTGAAGCCTGGATACATTAAATTTAAAGCAGCTCCAAGGATAGAAGCAAGAAATCAACTCAAAGTAAAACAATAAATAAATGGAACTACCTTTTGAGATTCATGGAAAACAAAGAGATACATTTGAAACTAATAGTATTTAAAGAGGACGATTGACAGGTACCAAGACAAATAAGCTGATGTTGGAGGAACATTTGGGATTGGGAAGGAAAAGTTTGTTATTTGACCATCTTTCAATTGCACCAACATAAGTTGGCCTTCTGCCCTCATCATCTGAAGTGCATAGTAGAAAGACTTGAGCTCTGTCATGCACCTGGAACATGCAATATTAAAGTAGTCAAAAAGTAGCGTCAAGTATCTCCTATCTATTGGTAAAAAAAAAAAAAGTAACTCCTAAATTATAAACAAGTAGCCCCCTTTCTTTTGTATTCATACATATTTACTTATTCAAGTTGTATGGCCCCAAAATAATTTTGAGATTAAAATCCCCTTCTATATATTTTATTTAATATTGAAACCCCAATAAAAGATGTCCTACGTCGGCCACTAATTTCAAAGAGATATTTTGATGTTGCGTTATAAAGGAAAACAGGTAAAATTGTGAAACAGTTTCTTATCACTAAGAAGCCAACATATATTCAGATTAGTAGTAATCTAAGAACAGGTTTTACCTCTGGTATGGACAAAATGCTTCCATCATCCTTTGAAGTATATTCAGAGACATACACTAAAAATCCAAACATCTGAAAAGAAAAATGTAATTAGCAATCCAGGATCAGTGTGGCCAGGTATAGTCCTTGAAACCTACAATAGAGAAGACAAATGCAAAACACCTGTCCTACAGACTCCATTGAGACTGGATTCCTGGATTCAATCACATCAGCAGGATTTGTCAAATTAAGTAAATCAAAAAAATATGCTGTCTTCTGCAACTGAATAGGTCCATATCCTATCTTTTCATTGTCGGGAGGAACTAAGGGAAGAGATGTTGCACTATGATGCCTAATAACCCTCTGCAGTGCTGAAATAAGTATACATTCATAAAACTTTCAGGATAAATATATTGGTGGCAGTGAGAACCATCACCAAGTAAAAATAATCTAAAAGAGAAATTTAAGAGAATGATTATCTACAAATGATATCCAACATGCCAGTGAAGCATCAGGTAGACAGGAAGAAGAGTAGAAAAACTGGGGGTAGGTTAATAATACTGTCAAACTCCTTCAAGTAAAAGAATTTTTGACAATAAGAAAACTTGAGGTGGAAGTGTCAGTCAGACCACAAGTTCTTAGTAGGATAAAATAAAACAAAACTCTGATGCACTTCAAAGATGCTTATTTTATATGCTTTGCAAACACTGAATATCTACATTTTTCAACATTTAAAAGTTGGCAAATTGCTGAGCCAGATTCTCTGGAAAATTAAGCAGATAGTGTGAAACAAAAGTCTCCGCACAACCCAACAGTGTTCAACAAATAGTATTCAGAAACTAAACATGTTATTTATTGTTTTACCTGCCCTCAACTCTAGGTTTTAGCCTTTGAGGCAGTATATTAGCAACCAAACTATATTAATTTCCAAAGAACCAACCAGCATTAGTAGTTCAAGCTTGATAAGAAGTACAGTAAGATGAACAGTTTTAAGCAGAGGATCCAAATGAAGGTACCTCTGAATTTCTCATTTCCCACATCACCAGATTCCTTAATAGGTGCATCCTAAAAGAATAATAATAATATCTTGTCAGTTTGGCATGTAAAGCCATTTCCATAATTCAGTGTTAGATATCCACAACAAAGACGAGAATGCCTCACATAATCATAGGAAGTGATATCAGGCTTGTAACCAGACCCATCAGGATCGGCATTTGCTCCATTATAAAATCCAAAATTTGTTCCACCATGAGCCATCTGAGCATCATTAGGACAAACCATATTGTAGTATTACCATAAATGTCATTGCTTTGGTTCAGCAAAAGGTTTAAAATTCAAAACATACATAAAGCACAACAGAACCATTTTGTGCAAAAATCTTTTCCAAGGAGGACGCTGTCAAATCAGCATCTGTCTGCTGATTTGCCTCCCCCCAATGTGTCAACCAACCCGTATAAAACTCCCTGAAAAAAAATGTACATATTATGAGAGCTGAAAACTGTCCAATAGCTATAATACTTCTAAATAAAGCACTTACGCAGAAAGTGGCGGTGATTTCCCTGGAGCATTGAACTCCTTTTGTAACTTGAATATAGGTTCAGGATCTTCAGCAGTGGAGAAATCAACAGCTGTGTTTTGGAAACTGAGAATAGGTTACCCACTAAGAGAAAATCTCAATGAAATGATCAATAAATGTCTAATCAAACAACAAACTATAGACATTTATGGGAAATAGACCGGCATATACCTCAAAGTCTAAATGTGCGCAAACACTCTTCATTAACAAAGAGGAACAAAAGGAATTAGAAATCAAACAAATTTGTCGAATAACTGAAGAAAGAAAAATCAAATTATATATGATGGTTGCTGCTTTCTAAAATATAACATATTTGCTTTCTTATATGTTTTATGTTAGCAAATCAATAAGAAGCTATTGAAATTCACCTGAAAAGACAGCATCTCCGCGAATTGTTCCTTTCTCAAGTAGTTCTCTTGAACCTCCATCTGTAGTATACCTAAAATTAATTAAAATTTAGTCCAGAAGCCACAATACTTGGAAATAAAAATTTTACCCCAAAAGTCCGTTTGATTGTAGCAAGACGAGGTACGATTTTTCATATATGCAATGCATAATAGAAAATGCCAGCGGAAGACACCACAATGTCTCGAAAGTGGGAAATAGTGATTACTTCATGAGTAAATAAGGCAATAAATGCATATGGCAAGCACAAAATTGAGACAATATCTACTTGGGTAAGGTCATTGGAGGATTAAGGTGGAAATATGCCATCAACATTTTCAAAAGAATTATAATAGCCACCATGATCAGTATTCACAGTAATGATTATGGAAGAAACTATGCTAGAAACCTTGCATACCATTCTGTGCTTTATATGATGATACAGGGAAAAGGTAATAAAAAAAACACTATATATGGTTTTCATTTGAGTTTCATTATGAAATAAAACTCCAAGGCATGGTAGTAGCAAAGCCAAATTATGGTCAGATCAGAGATAGAAGAAGTAAGTAGTATTCAAGGAGTACTATGAAGAACAAGCTAACAACTTTGAAATCAAGGAAGAAGGAACATAAAAATTAGGCGGCATTGTCTCTCACTCTAATGCAAATGCTGATGAAGAGTTAATAATTCCGTATATGAAAGCACCACAATAATATCAAAGACATAGAACCTCTTACAAAATTATATTCTTCCCCAGATGTTCTCGAGCCAATTTAACTAGGTGATGAAGATATGCTTCGTCATGCTCGTGCCCATATGAACCAAATTCATTTTCAATCTGACAGCATGATCCTCTTTAACTTAGTAGTGAAAACAATAAGCATTTGGAAGTACACAACAATTTTCAACATCCTGACTTAATAATCAATAAAATACCTGAACCATTACTATTGGACCTCCATTTTCATAGAGAAGAGGAGCAACCTTTGGCAATAGGATTCCCCACCATCTGTCAACCTTCAATTTTAAAGGCCATATTAATAGCGGAATATAAAAAGCCCATCGGAACAACAAATCAAGAATCTTCAAATTTCAGTTATATCTTTGAGGAAGAAAATGAAACAGAAAAAAAAAATCAAGGTATAAAAGGTTTCATCATTTATAATCTCCTCGCAAAAAGCAACTTAAAGGTTAAAAAAAAGAGAGAGAGAACTCATTGGACATGGTTTTCCTCCTAAAAACTGCTTAACCATCAGCAATTTATTTTATTAAACTACAAAGCATTTGGCATACTAATTTAGAATGCACTACATCAACAACGTTGCAAAATGAACCTAGGAATGATTTGATACTGCCAAGATATTCCTCATTTTGGAAGAACTACTTCAAAACGTACCAATTGAAGATAAGCAGGATCAGATGATCTCAGTTTAAGAGCTGGTTCTATTGCTAGTAACCAAGCAGGGAAACCTCCAAAATCCCACTCTGCAACAAATACAACAATTCCACTCATGCCTTGAGAATGGACTCCAAAGAGGTCAGAAATGAACACTAGCACCCCTAAATCTTACAAAATAAAACTGACCTGCACATATATAAGGCCCAGCACGAAGCAAAACAAGGAAATCCAACTTGTTGCAGAGTTCGATAAATGAAACAAGATCAGCAATACCCTCAAAAACCAACTTTCCTGGTTGTGGTTCATGCAAATTCCAAGGAACATAAGTTTGAATAGTATTCAAGCCCAATGCCTTCGCTCTCAACAGTCTATCTTCCCAATACTTCAACCAAAAATAAATTAAATGAATAATCATATAAAAAAATAGGAAAAACAAATTTGAGTTGAGAAATCTTCAACTAAAGCTTAAAATTACCAAATTGCAGAGAAATTAGCAGTACCTGAGGAAGAATTCGAAAATAGTGCAAATCACCGCCGATTATCCGAAAAGGCTTACCGTCTTTCCAGAACATATCATCCGCTATCTCAAAGCTTCGAGCATTGGGCTTCTAAAGCGATTTAACAACGCACAAATTAGAGAAAAACAGAAAAGGTAAAAGCGCGAGAATTTTCAAAAATTCAAAAGAGAGAGGGATCGTTACTTTGAAGACCTTTCTGTGGCGATAAGAGTGATCAGAGTGGCGGAAAGGGAAGGAGGAAGAAGAAGAAGAAGAAGAAGAAGAAGAAGGGAGAGGAGCAAAGACTGGAACGAAGACTCCGAATGAAACTAGAAAAAAAAGGAATAGAAACAACGTCGTCGTCTGATAGCTTCTGTTCCTCGCCATTGAAGAAGCTGCTATACAGTATACTGGTTTCAGAGTTCATATAGTTGTATCACGGAATGTGGTCAACAACGTTTCTTTTAGACGACTGAATGGATGATGCGAAACGTTTTTTTTCTCTCTTTTTCTGTTACAGAATAACTTACTTCTGTCGCGCCAAAAAAGGGAAAATTATTTGGCAAGGGTCAACGAAAAATTTTAAATTTTTTATTTAATTCATCTAAATTTAAATTTAATATTTAGTAATTTGGCTAAATTATTATTAATTCCTCCTAATGACTCTCTAATAATTATAGAAATAAGAAAAAGTTTAAAAATTAATTAATTAAATCTTAATTATGTTGTGACAAATTATATATTTGTAAGCAAAAACCTTTTTTTTGGCACTAATATTCTCAAATGGTGGTGAATTAAATATGACAGGTTAGAAATATTATCTTTTTTCCATTTTAAGTTATTAATAATTTATATTTTAATTCTTAAAAAAATATTATTAGTTTAAAAAAATATAGAATTATCTTTTCATACGTTTCCAAACAAAAACAATTTTCTTTCATGATAAAGCACTTGTAGGCCCAATCAATTAAAACATGATCCAACCCACTATAATGGATTCAAAGTCTATATGCTACGAGCCCAAACCCAAAAGTTTTTGATATTTTCAATTTAAGAAAATAGCATAAAATGAGAATTACACCATAAATAGCACAAAAAATTAAATATTCCCAAACTACCCCACACAAAAAGAAAACACGTCCACATGTCGTTATCCATACCATCTTCACGTTTAGATTTTTCACCTTCTTCGTCTTCCAATTGAAAGATTCGAGAACAGAAGGCTTGAATTGAAGGGATTAATTAATGTATATATGTGTGTTTAATTGAAGGGATTAATTACAACTCATATGTCAAACTAAGTCACAAGTTTACATTTGTGTGTAGTTATTTAAATTGAAGGGATTAATTAATGTATATATGTGGGTTTAATTTATTTAAAAACTCATTATTTTGTGCCCTCATCCTCTCCAAATTTGTCTGGTTTTGATGTTTCTTGGGTTGCTGCTGCTGGTGCTCTCACTTATGTCTTTTCTTTCAATAAAGTCATAAATCTTGTGTCTTTTGACTTAGATTTTAGTTATCTAAAATTTTTTCTCTCTCTAGGAAGGATTGAGTCTCATTTTTTATAAAGTTTGTGTGTTTTTTGTGGTTTTTTTTTTTTTTTTTTATGTTCTACATGTTTTGTGAGCTTATTCATGGAATTTGAAGGTTTTTTGTTAGTAGAAAAAGTGTATTTTTAACGATTTTCCGGGAGAACTTCATAGAAAGAGGCATGAGACGTTAAACTGCGATATGTCACTATCGAGTATCTCTATTGGAGGTTTTCTTGTTTTTTGTTAGATTTTGGATATGTAATTGTATTATTTTATCTTCTCGCACTCTTTTTTCATTAATGAAAATTTTTAGCAGTTTATCTAAAAAATATTATTTAAAAATTCAAAAATTAAATTAAATTTAGAAAATATTGAATAAATGAAGTTATGATTATAGTTTGTAATATATACAATGTATGTTAAAATCATTAGCTATAGATTTGAAGTAATGTCCAAAATCTTATGTAAAGCAATAATTGCTTCATTATGGGACCAATATCACTTGCTTTATCCATTCATACCCTTCAAAGTTGCATATTTTTTGAAGAAAAGTGCAAATCCCATTCTCCTAAACCTATTTAAGAGAGAGAATAGGTGGGGCAAGTCAAAGACAAAAGGTAGCATTATTAACACAAAGGCAATAAGAGCATCTTTTACAAAGACAAGTCAACCATATAAAAACTACATACCATCACTCTCTCCCTCATCCATGGATGAATCAAAGAATTAAGTCATAAGGAATATGTCGTAATTGTTTGTATGAGTTGCATCCTTTTCTAAGCACTTATGACTCAGAATATACAAAGATTAAGTTTTCTCTAATGAAGTCTCGATACATATCATTTAACGTTGTACATGATTCGATACACAAATCATTCATAACTCGAGCAAATCACATAGTTTAATGGTAAAAGTGTAGTGTACGATGTGGGTAATCCTAATATTCAAAATCCATTGTTCTCCTCTCATTTCGTTGTATCTTTGGTAGAATAATAACTAAATCCCATATAATGACTATTCTAAATTGATTGATTACTATTAATTAGTATGATAAAAAGAACTTTTTAGAGGCAGCAGCACCAAGTCACATGCATGTCTAGTGTTTTTGGGAGGAAGTGCTATATATAGCCCACCACCCTCTCTCTCACAACTTTCTGCCATAAGTTGGTGCCTGCCATGCAACACCTGGCCTGAGAAAGAAAGCCAAGAGTACTATTGATAAGGAGATGACATAGTTTTTAAACGTTTGTCCACTTATTTTTTAATCTTCTTTTTGTACGTACACATGTATATTTCTGTGTTAGCCTAGCCACCATTCGCCACCCCACCCTTCAACTTATATATATCAAAAATTGGTTATAAATCAACGCAAAATAACTGTATAAATCGAATGAATTGCCAATAATTCATATGAAACGATTTTAATATTTATGGATCATAAAAAGAATTAAAAGGAAAAGGACATTATTATATAACGGGACATGCCTTTATGTTGAAGATTTTTCAAAAAAACATCAAAAAAGAGAAGTGGAAATGCATATTCAGAGGAATCTTACTTTTCTTTATTATTATTTTTTTTATATAAATACGTTTATTAACATAAAAATGGAAGGAAAATATTGGTTATAATTTAATTAATTGGATAGTTGCCAATATACCACTGACCAAGTTGGTCCATACGTACATTACGTTTAAATATGAAATGTTTGAGATAAGCATCACATTATTTTAAACTTAAAATACGTAGTGTGCAGTCGTTTATTTTACTTTTAATTAAAATATATTACTCATGTTTTAGAACATTAATTTGAATTAAATTTCAAATGTGTTAAAATGTGTGACCTGACTATGACTAAGTAGGTTCCGAGTTTGATTTCTACTGATTGTATTATTAGCACTGTTATGACATTCTATATATTTAAAAATAAAATAATAAAAATTTATGGTTATATTTTATTATAAATAATTTAATATTAGTTAAAACTTTATATGGGTACTTTATAATTAATCTTCTTAAAATTCACTTCACAAGCATTTAGCTTTTCACCAAAATATTCTTTCAATAATTAATAGTTCAATATTTTTAAAAAAAAATTAAAATTTTCAAATATGAGTCTAATTAAGTCGAAATAATAATGTATTTCATCAATTGACCAAAGTTTCATGGAATTCAAAAACTTAGACTTCAACTAATTAAAAATTAAATTTTTAATATTTTATAAAAGAATTAAGAGACTATTAAAAATAATATTTATAAAAAAAAAATCCTAATGGTTTAGAGTAGGGGATGGAAAGGGGGTAGAGTTTCACATGTGTAACATTGAAAATCCGGTAATAACAAGAAGAGCAATACGTAGATTTTTTTATTGAGAAATAATAAATGTCTCGGGATAAATTTGAAAGGAATTATTTTTATTTTAAAATAAAAAAAATTAATTAACTAGTATTGTTAAAATATTTATTTAAGATAAATTTGAAATAATGAACTATTTATAATACTAGAGTTTCACTTAAATTAAACTAATCATTGAAATTTGAAAGGCTTTCCATTTATAATGAACTATTAATTAGCTACGCATCAAAAAAAAAAGCCAATAATAATAAGTTAGCTTCCGTTTATATTCGTATTGAAAACCTAATTAATTAAGCAACCAATTTAAAGAGGTAACTTGTAATATAATAAATACATATAGATCAAGATAAATTAAATGATAATAAATAAATTATCATTAAATTAAATAAATTATTTTTTTATTCCTAATTTAACCTCATTTACGTCTCAATTTAAAGCTTTCCTTAAGAATTCCGATAAAAAATTATAAATACAATTTATTACCACCTCATTCTCAAAATATAAGTCTCTTTTTTTCATGACACATTTAAAAAAATTAAGACCTAAAATTGCTCTTACTTTAATTAATTTTTATTTATGATTGATTATAATAGCCTCCTTATAAGGAATAATTTTTTATAAGGAATAATTCTTAATAAAATAAGATTTAATACTATTATAATTTGAAACACTCCAAAATAAAAAACAGAGTTATATTTTGAGACGGTTGTAATACTAAATTATACTCCCTTCGCAAATGATCCGTTATGTATAGGGACGAGTATTCGCTATTTTTTACCGTACAGAATATCGAATTTATTTTATCGAATGTCAAAATTTTTTCTTAAAATTTTATTAAATTTATTTTTACCAGATTAGAATTCACCACACTAACCGAATTATCAAATTATGCTAAAATAATAAATAAATGTTAAAATATATAATTTTTTTAATTCTTTTGAAAAATCAAAAATAAAAATAAATCTAAAAAAACTATTAATTTTTACTAGAAATTTGGTTTATTCATATACCATCATACCAAATTAATAAATATCGAATATCGAATTTTCAAAACGATAAAAAAAATCGGTAACCGTTACCAATTTTTTTTTAAATAAATAAGTTACCAATTCTAAAGTAACTTATCTCTTCTTTAAAAAAAAAATTCAGTTTAAAGATCAAAATTTGAATCTCCACTCCTAATTTTAAAAATATTATATACGTGTGTTGATTTACAGCATTAAACCTAGATTTGAAGCTCATAATATATGATCATGAAATTAGTATAAAGATAAAAAATTACAAGTCTCTGAAAATGAAAAAGGTAAAAAGATAGTAGAAATGTACATGTTTCACACTCCAATATAAGCAAAACAAAATCATCCCTCGGGATTGAATCCCACTTCCCACATAAGCTCTCAATTCCCATCTCCTTTATTTTTTGCATATACACTATTTCTATTATAAGCTAACTTCCACATCTTATTTCTTTATTTTTTCTTTTAGAGAATCCTATGCTTTTTGTACCCATTCCCCACTTTATATTCCCATTATTCCATCTATATACTCCTTTAATTTTCTTTTTTTTTTTTAAAAAAAAGAAAAACTTAACTTAATTATTCTGTTCTAGAAATGATTCGTTCGACAAAACTAATTGTTTGATGTACGCGTAAAAAGTCTCTTTGTACAAACCCGATTCTTTCCAAATTTGGTTTTATCTTTCCCGTCCTCTAACCTTGATCCCCTTTCACCTATCTCCTCTTCAACCCCCTCTTCCTCATCTTCCCAAGACTTTGCCAATAACTCCTTCCCCAATTCTCCACCCTCTTCTCCTTGCCCTTGTGAAGATATGATTGATGCTTTGGTGAAGCTTGGGAAGGAATAAGCTCAAACCCCTTTACATATGCAGTTGAAAAATTTTGGATAGATTTAAGTGAGGGCCAGCAAATGGACCACCATGTTGAAGGCATTAGTGGAGCATCATATCATAAGTTTACTTATCTTGGAAACTTACCTTTACATAATAAGACAGTGAATCTTGTCTTCTTATTACTCATAAATTATTGAGCATATCATATATATATTTCTTATGCTAAAATAATATAAATAAATCAATAAAAGGGATACAAAAATGTAATATAATGTATAAATAAGTGGTGAAAATTTAAAATTTGAATCACTCAATACTAAAAAAATCTATAGTCTTTCAAATTTAATAATAGTTTGAGCCCTTTTGAACACATTTATCTTGATGTTATTTTGATATAAATAATATAAATCCTCGTATAAGTAGGTAAATGTGTACATGTCATACACTAAAATTTAATTAATTACCATTTACTGATTAAATTATGTTTAATCTAGCTTAGTGGGATTCATATAGGAAAAGTTCAAATTAAAAACTGTTGTTTAAATCTCATCAATATCAAAATGGAGGAACTTCATATCGTTGGATGATTAATCATTCTAATTAGATAGAATTAATTGCTAATGACAAATTTAGTGACAATCTGTTCATAATAAAATTAATTTTTCTTGTAATTATACATGCTTAATCAATTAATTAATTAACTAAAGATACAATTTAGTATAAAAAAGAAAGAAAAATTATGAAATTATAATTACTCTATTTATATATCTGCAATTTAAGATTGTCCTTCCCTTTTGGAGTAAAAATTCAAAAACAAAAATTGAAAATTATAGAAGAACTAAAACATTTAAATAGAACTATAGAATTAAAAAAAATAAAAAAAAAATAAGATATATTCGATCTCTGAAAGATCTAACCTTGCCATGTCTTTTGCGACTGGTTATGTTGTTCATGAGAAGTAGCAGTAGTAGTATTGTTCATGCAATTACCAAAACCAGCCATACTCAAAATATCTGTATGAGAAAAAGCTCTAAGACCCAAGAAATCTCTTGTCAAACCCTCTCCTCCGCCGCTGCCATTGCCGCCACCGCGGCCACCATCCGTATCCAATGTGGTTGATTTAGATAAAGAATCGAGAAATTTCGAATCTTTTTTAGAATTGAAAATCCCACCAACAAATGCATCTTCAAAAGAAGGGGTAGTAGTAGTTGCAGGTTCATGAAACCCAGACGATAGAGAATTCATCATTTCTTGAAGAAGAGCACCATTACTAGTTGAACCAGAAGGAACAGAAGAAACAGCTTTATTCGCAAAAGGAAAAACAAGACCATCAACAAATGAATCACCACTCACGTGACCTTGTTCTTGTTGATTGTGCTGCTGGTGGTGCTGGTGGTTGTGGTGGTGGTGGGGTACTAATCCGGTAGCTTTGCTGCTCATAGTTGCACCCATTTGAGCAGCTTTTTGCAGCAATGCAGTAGCTGACATATGTGGTGGTGCTGAAGATTGAAAATGAGGTAAAGTGGGTCCAAGATTATTAGGGTTAGGGTTTTGGCTATAATCTTCTTGATGATGATGATTAAGAATCGAAGAAGAAGACGACGAATGATCAATCTGAAGATGATGCGGCGGTAGTGGGCAAGAAGCTAGCCATGGTGGTAAGTCTGGTCTAAGACTAGAAGTAGTAAAAGTTTGATGTTCTTTTTTAAGTTGAAATGCAAGAAAATTATTATTATTGTTATTATTATCATTATTATTATTATTATTATTAGGATCTTGATGATGAGCATTAAATTGAGGAATTTGAAGAGCTGAAGAAGAAGAAGAATTAGAATTATTATTCAGCAGTACAATTGCTGAATTTGGTGGTTGTGGTGGCTGTTGTGGTGGTGGTGGTGGTGGTAGTACAGTGACAGTTCTTGCACTCTCCTCTGCTAAAGCATCACAGAAAGCTCTGTGGGTGATAAAACTGTCTCTCCTGAAACCGAAAAAAAAAAATTCAAAATTAATAATCCTATAAAAGAAAAAAAAAAATTCACCCACAAGAAAACAAAAGCTAAGTGCCTTATGACAATAATGCCAGCAGTACTTCTCTTTCTCTTTATTATTATTTCTCTGCAACTCTTAAATAAATTAATTTCCATCTTTTTAAAATAAAATAAAGTTATTATTTCTCAATGAAAATAGAGACAGATTGTCGACATAAGCTTCTGCAATTAAACTTTGCCATAAATAACAATAATTAAGACTTTGCATAAGAAGAAGAAGAAGAAGAAGAAAATGCATTAAATGCAATTCTTTTTGTCTTTTTTTTTTCTAATTAAAAAAGAAATAAATGAAAAAATACCTTGAGAAAAGGGTTCCACAGTCACATCTATATTCTCTAGTGCCACAGGTTTTGGAATGAGCTTTCCAATCAGATTGAACAGCATATTTTTTAGAACATTTCTCACATTTCCATTTCTTTTCACCATGTTTTCTGCAAAAATGTTTCTTGATTCCTGTTAAATCACCAAGAGCTCTTGATGGATCATGATGAACACAGCTTGTTTCTGGACAAACATAAACTTTCTTCCTCACAATCTCTTTGTCAGTTCTTTGCTTTAGCTTCCATGGAAGATTATGTCCTCTTCTATGTAATTGCAGATTTTGATCTCTTTGAAACCCTTTGTTACAGATCTCACATACAAATCTATTCGTTGCTAATAATGTTTTTGGTGATAAAGCTATCACTTCTGCTCCTGGGTCTGAAATTTATTATATATATGTATATATTTTTTTTGGAAGAATAATTAATCCATACCCAAAAAAGAAAAAGAAAAGAATTAGTAGAACTCTACTAATTATTCATTAATTAATTACCAATTAAAAAATAAAGTAAGTATTTAATAAGAAATAGAAAATTAATAATGAATAACCTGGGTTTCCTGGGAGATTTCTTTTCTTCTTGAGAGGAGGTTGAGATTGAGATGGTGGTGGAGGAAGATACTCATTTCTGTTACCGGAAGATACACTTGCTTCGCCGGAAGCCGATGTCAAATTTGACATATTTTCTTCTTGTTGTTGTTGTTGTTGATGAAACATCAAATTATTAGTACCTTTAATCATCATCTCTTAGATAAAGCACTTAATATGTTGCTGGTTGTTGTTGCAGTTGCATCATCTAATAATTGGATATAATAAATATGTGTATTTATATAAGAGATCTAATCTAAAGACAAATCCAAACCTATAAAGAAACTAAAACAAAGCAAAAAAATAAGAAATACCCAAATAAAGAAGTTGAAAACTGATTTCTTATTAAATCTTCAAAACTCCATAAACTTAATAGTTTCTTCTTTGTTTGGATTCAACAAAAGAGACAATTTTTGATTTTTTTTTCTGCTAAGAAACAACAAGAAAAAGAAGAACTAAAGCTGAACAAAGATCCTTAATCAAGAAAATCCAACTGATAATATGAACAAATACAAAATAATTATTATTAAAAGCGAAAGAAAAAACCCAGTTCATAAATAAAACTGGATAGAAGAGAGAGAGAAGAGAAGAGAAGAAGGGTATAGTATAGTGTGTGTGATTGTGAAGAGAAGAGAGAAAACAAAACTAAAGAAAGGAACCCTACGAGCTCTCAACTCTGACGTTACACTTTCTGTCTTTTCTTTTGTTCTCTTCTTCATATTGTCTATTTGCTTTTATTTATTTATTTTTCTGTTAAAATTATTTTAACTTTTCATCACTGTTCTGAACTCTCTACATCCACCTTTCTTATAAAGTTAGAACTAATAATTATATTTTTAAAAGAAAAAATTAAACAGACAACCCATATGTAATAAAAAAGAAAGCATCATTTCTATATCAATCTCGAGATAAAAAGATTCATATTATTAATTATTTTGTTTGGTTTGGTTTAATTATTAATTAATTAATTAGCTAGCAAGATTGATTTAACATCATTTGGTTCATTCTCAGCTTTCTGCATTTACAGTGCTATATATATGATTGATCCATTGATTAATTTTTAACAGGCATGGCAAAAAGTTATGTAAATAATCATTTCGTAATTAATAATTAATCATACTTTTCTTTCTCTTTTAAATCATTTATTATTATTCAAGTGTATATGATTTATGTATCTATAAAGAATAGCTGAAATTTCTGACATTGTTTAGATGGTTTCTAGAATTAATTAAAATAAAATTAGAGACCTAAGATTCTATACTATGCATATGATATTTATATATATGGAGCAGTGTTGAATCTTATGGACTCACTAGTGAACAGTCATTATTCCTCCTAATTTCTAACATCATAGGTACACTCATTTGTATAAATTGAAGAAATTTGCTAATACAAAAAATTAATTGAAGAAATTAGTAGTAAATTTTAGTGGTGGCTACGGGCCGGGCCGGGTTCAAATTTGCAATCAAATTTGCGGTTAACCGGCAATTCAATTAGACGGTTCAGAAACGGTTCACAGTTCATAGCGGTTACGGTTCAAAATTTTGTTGAACCTAAACTGGATCGTCGACCGAACGGTACGATTCCAGTTCGAACGATCACAGTTCGCCAGCGGTTCGAACCGATTCAGCCACAAGCTGGGCAAACCAGCCCATGGCCTCTACTAAATCTACATGAAATTTTAAGTGAATCTACTAATAATCACTTCCTCTAGCAAATAAAAAAGTTTTATATATAGTTTTTACACAATTTTATTAAAATGAATGCAATATACTAATGATATTGGGATTGGGGATTGAGCTACATACAATTTAATGTCAATAAAGATAGACTAATAGTTGACTTGATTGTCAATTTCTATATATCTATCCTTTTAACAGAATTTGACTGCTCCATAATTGTGTTTGGTTCTCCAAGACTCTAAATATTGACTGTTAATTGAGTCAACTAATGTAAATAATGCCTTTTCTTGTTTTGCTTGGTAGTTGTGAAATTAAATACATACATACATGTATATGTCAACTTATTGCATATATATGGACACAGAGCACAACCATGTTAGAGCTTTGAGCAAACCCATTTATATTTACGTTTGTAGTGTAGCAATATATAAGAATTTATGTCAAATATATAAAATATGTATATATACATTATAGTGTATCATCAACTAATTAAATTAATTAGTAGCAACAATCTAGTGGTTATATAATATGATGTGTTTGTGGAACTATATTGTCTTTCTAGGTAAGTTTTATGTTTTCGATGAGATTTAAATATATTCCTTTATAAATTATAGATGGGGGATAATATATTTTTTGGTCCAATTTTGTCTTGTTATGGTTTTATTCTTCAATGAATTAGATTTTGAAATGGGGTATGTTGCTAGACCCTATATAGTCTCATGTATATGCTTGATCCCAGCTCATATTGTCCATTTATTATATTTTAAAATATTATAAACAAATAAAAGCATATAATATAGTTTTATTTAGATGTTGGCTAGATGTATGTGGTATGTCTCCTTTTGTAAAGGCACATTTTTTATAATATAAGACTTATATACAAAACACTTGGGAAGTAAAACAATTTGAAGGTTCATACATTCATATAGTGTTTACATAATATTATATGTGTTTAATATTAAGGTGCATGGCATGGCATGGCATCAATAAGCTGTAAAGTATGTCCAATAATAATAATAATAATAATAATAATAATAATAATAATAATAATAATAATAATAATAATAATAATAATAATAAATTTATCAATGAATTTGAAATTTTTATTTTGTTCCTTTCCTTTTTTTAATATTCACTTAATTTATTATTAATTTATGACCTAAACATTAATTTAGTCTTTTATCCCTTTCTTTTTTTAATATTTATATAATTTTTAATTCATTTTTTTAAGAAAAAATTATACATAATTGTCACATTCTAAGGAGGCGGCCACATTAGTATTTTTTTTAACATTAATTAGTATATTATAGATGATAAAATAAAATTCTGGTAAAATAAAATAAAAGGGTCGGCTATCACTTTTCGATTGCAACTTCATGCGGTGAGTCGGTGGTAGGTAGGCTGATATTATGGCTTCTTCATGAGTTAATTTATTTATTAATATAATTTTTTCTTATAAAATTATATATATAGTCTTAGATATCAAAATTACTATATAACATAACATGGGATTCTCAATTTTCCATTTGTTTCTCATTTCTCTTTCTCATAACCTTCTTCAAGTCGGTCCAAAAAATATTAAATCCAAACGAAATTATTATTACTATCATTAATAATTTCTGGTTTTAGAAAGAGCAAAAGATTTCAATTGTATGTTTTTGGATCCTTTTCTTTTTCTAGAAATTTAATGGAGTTTTCCAATTTTAACCTTCACTTTCCATCATAAACATTCAAGTAAAACAAACTAAATTTGTTTTCGTTATTACCAATTAAATTCCAGTTTAATTTTGATTCTACTTTACATGAAAATGATAATATATAAAATTTTTAAATTTAAATATTTTCAATAATAATTCGATGTTCAGAAGAGGGCCACCTCCTGCATCTAATCAATTAATCGTCTCAAGTATATTGTTTTTTTTTTTTTTGAATTTACATATTCTCCTCATGATTGAATTAATATTATTAACATTAATATAATAATTATATAATTAAGGAAAATTTAGATGTTTAAAATTCTTTCATATCCCACCACCTTAACTAATTAAATCAATTAAAAATTAAATCATATGATAATTATATGCCACCAATTACATGTCAAAAAATAAATGCCACTAATTAAGGTCATAATCATAGACTCTATGACCGTTAGGTCCAAACGACAAAAATATAAATTTTATAAATGTTGGTTGAGTATGCAAATTTGCTAGGTTTTATATAGTATGCTACCAAACTACAATCCCCCAACCCAACTTGTTCACAGAATTATAAATTAAATAATTACACCAAATTAGGATTGTAATTAAATTAAATAAAAATCAAAATGATAGAAGCCAAAGGAAAATGTAATAAATTATAATTTAATTGCAATTAATTCAAAGATATTATGTTTATGTACTTTTTTCAATAATTTTATGGTAAAGTCTACAAAACAAATCCCATATGAAAATAATTGGTCTTGTTCATGTATCATATCATATATGCACTGCAAACAAGCTTCACGAGTGGTGTGGGGGCATAATATTATACGCAGAAGTGCACTATATAGAACATAGGTCCCACTCTATATAATCATTGATTATTAATTGGGTCCCACTTCTTCAATATTTGTCAAACACAAGATCACAGGGCCAAAAAGGAGGGTGTTGTGGTGGGTGCACAAAATCTGAAAACCCCATCTTCACATGCACTTGATTAACCACATGGCTGCCACTTGTAACTTGTAAAGCAATATAGTTCATGGAGAATAATGCATCTGAAATGCACTTTAACATATTCTTGTTTGTTTTTCTTTCAGCTTTCCAAAATTTCTACCGCAAAAAGAATTACTATAAATGCTGTTTTTGGTTCTCCTGTTCTTGATCTGAAGCCAAGAAGATGAACAACCGACCAACATACCCATTTCTTCCGATCATACTAACAGCATCACTTGTCATTTTTTGCAAATCAAGAAATACCCAAATCACAAATCCTGTAAAATCTCAAAATTTAAATAAAATCCAAGGGATGCCCTCAAAATCTTTCTTATAAAAATTTAATCTTTACTATTATATTACAATATCACAGTTGAAACGAAATAAGCAAAACAATTGGCGCAATTTACTCTATTTATTTAACTTACGCCGTAAAATAAGTGGGTATGTACTGGACAAACACAATCAACCAAGCAATGCTCAGGCGTCTGCAATCAATTCGCCGATGAACAAAGATGTATGATTGACAGGCGACGATACTGGAGTCAATTGATGAGAGGAACTGCAATTAGTTGCGACGATACTGGAGTCAATTGATGAGAGGAACTGCAATTAGTTGCGAACGATGACATCCGCCGCTGGTGCTACTGGAAACAATGGACATTGAGACTTCCAAACGGTGTGGAGGGGACATTGAAATTCATTTGGGATTTCTTCATTTTAGGGTTTCCTATAAAACAAAATCCAACGGTTTCTCAAGCAAAATGACACTGTTTTACTAAGTACCAAAGACTCACACAACGGTATGTTAAGGCATCAAGCGATGGCTTTCTAAGAGAAAGCCGCGCTCTGTTAGGATCGTTAGATAAGAGTCTTGTATTATTCACGCACAAAGTATGTGACTTTATAATGTTATAGTACAACGAGTGGCCTTAAGCCCAAAAATTTTATAGTGCAGGGGTGCGAAAATAATTTTGCCATTCATAAACTAAGGGTTCGAAGTTTGAGTTTTCCATAAACGGAACCTAAACCAGCCTGCCACCGCTGACTAACTGACAGTTCAAATGACTGTTTTGTGAACGGGTTTGAACCAAAAACATACAAAAGACTAAATAATAAGTCTCAAATTTGGTAATATTAATTAGAGAAATTAGTTAAAAATTCAATGACAGATAAATTATTATTTAACATATGGACAAATTAATCTAATAAATTTAAAATACTCAATTTTTTAAATTAAAAATATTGTATTTTAATAAATGTCAGAATTTTAATTTTTTAATATTTTTAATCAATATTAAATTCAAAAAAAAATTTCTATAAAATGAATTCATATATATTTTTCCTAGCATAGAGATAGACAGTATATATTTTTCGATCTACATTAAAATTCTATTTGAATTATTTTGGAAAAAAAAAACACTAATAAAATAAAATTAAATATTGAAATATAGATGAAATTATTTGACAATTGGTGTTTCCTAATTTGGGTAGCAAAGTAGGTTTGTACTTATTTAATTTTTGTTCTTCATATCAAATTTGAAGAGCATTATGGGAAAACCAAGTCCATGAAATGCCAAACTTTAAAATTAATTATTTAATTAATTTTAGTAAAAAATATTAATAAAAAAATTTAGACCTAACCTTTTGTTTCCACTAAAAGAAAATATTTTTTCCTCTTTTTTTTTTTTTTTTTTTTTTTGCATCTTATTAATTTCATAGTATTATTTTTAAGAGAAAATTATATATATATATATATAATTTTCTATTCCAAAATCCACCATTTTTATTCCAACTCTTTTGGAAAACTAAGCCCCTTCCATGATTGGCCATAACATAATTTTCTACTACCAATCATTATCATTCTGATTCATCCTTCCTAATCACTTCATAATTAAAAATTAAAAATAATATTCATTGCAACCGACAAAAAGGCACTTGGGATTTTTTTTTAGTGCACTGCTAAAAGGACACAAGCATTTCTAAAACTTCTGACTGAGCAATTCCTCAAGAACCATCATCAACGGGACTCTAATAATTTCTGAATTTAACATTGCCAACAAATGATTCATTCACTATTTTCTAATTATGCAGCTCGAGTTCGGTGATGGGGAAAAACAAAGAACATGGGGAAATGGGAAAACCATGCAATACTCATGCTGAAAAATCGAAAAAAAATTAAAAAGATTATATCTTTTTAAATAAACAAATGAGTTTATGAATTGATATCATGAAATTTTCATAAGAAACTGATTCAAATTTTGTGTAAAGAGTATATATATGTATATTTGGGTATTTATTGTGAAAAATAATGAGTAAAAATAAGGCAGAAGTTTAGAGTGTTACTGGTATCTTCAACCCATCATAGCTTAGTTGTACATCAAGCCCTTCCGTTTCCTTTAATTTCAAAAGCTCTTCATTTATCTTATCATGATCCATCAGATGCATCATGCCTGCGAAATTCAGATGAGTAAGCCTCCAACTGAAACAGGTAATTAGTCTTGTGAATAAATGGGATACTGTAGTGTCAATATCTTCAAATGGAGTTTATCATTGTAAGGGAGGAATGTAAAATTAGTTTGTATTCTTGGTTGGTCGAAGATTAGGAAACGTAGGCACTTACCGGTGAAGAGTGTTCTCTTTGGTTGAATTTTTCGCACTTCGTCTAAGGCCTGAAAAAAAAAATTAGGATTAGAGCAGAATCCAATATTCTTTTGACAACAATTTAACATTAGAGAAAGAACGAGGATGGCTAGTGATAGAAGTAATTTCATTTTTGCGATAAGCTTTTGCCATTTGCATACAAGCAAATGTTTGCCGGCTTCATCAATTTCAAAACGAAAATTATAGATATGGAGGAGATCGATCAGACTGGATGTCATTCGTTACATATACAGAAAAAGGCTTGTGCATATTATTATTAATCAAAATAAAAGAAAAAAGAAATTATGAAAAAAGTAAAGCATGTTATTCTTTCTGTCATACCCTTGGAAGTCCAAAATGTGTTGCGGAAGACCGGTCAGGCCTCAGAGCATCCTGAACAAATTAACTGAAATATAAGCCAGTGGTGTAAATGTTTAAAATAAATGGCAAGAGAAAAGGTGTGGGTGAGAGAGCAAAACCAGTATCAGAATTTCACAGTCCTCAAGTAGTGGATAAGTTTCTTCAGGTATATCACTAACGTCACTGCAAATGAAAGATTAGCTTTAGAATGGGCGTAGAAATTAAAATGACTTCCCAAAACCCAGTGGCTCTTTAAGGCAATACCTGATGTAACATATGTTACCAAAGCGAAAACCAAGGGAACGATAACCACTGCCATGCCAAACTGGTAATGGAGTAAACTGAAGCATAAAATCATAACATATTAAAATGTGATTTGGAAAAGCTAACAGATATGCAGTTGTAATTAACCAAATAGTGAATTTCCCAATGCTAGAATAAGACTTCTTTTGTTTTCCGTAGCAGCAGGTGGCCAAAAACTATCAGACAGGCCGGCAGGGTAATATTTTGATCACTTAAAATTGAAAATTAAAACATGATAAAAAAAAAACCATAGCTGGAAATCCTAAAGGGATAATCTCATTCAATCTAACAGAAAAACTTATTGATACCTTCAAACCACAAGCGACAAATGGCTCCTCGTATATGATGTTAAATTGTAACTCTGAGACCGCAGCACCAGGTATAATCACACTTGTATCTACCAAATAATAATGAGTCTTCTTCATCACCTGAATTGCTTTGACCTCAAACAATCAGTTCTGAGATTTACAAATATCGCATAAAAAATATCTCACAAGATAAACAAGTTTTTTAAAGTAGTATTGACATCCTGTCAGGTAAATTCAGTTAATCAAGCATGTTTCAACAGACTAGAACCAGAACAGTATTTCAAGCGCTAGTCAACAAAGAGAAAAAGAATGAACCTTAGATGGTTAATAGTGAATAATTCAAAAAAATGTCAGGGAGTGAAAAAAGAGAGCACAAATTCCAAGTGAACATATTACATGAGCATATCAAAGAGATCACCTAAAACTCAAACACAGATATAGAGTTCTAAGAAAAATCCTATAGAGCAAAGGCACTGTGGAATCATTTTCTTTACCTCGAAATCACGCTGAGCAACATATATTGGAATGTGAGCCTGGACATTGTTTGTCCAATCCCGAAGATCATCCAGACCTGGGGAAGCAATTTGAGCAGGAAAAAAAAAGGGATCCACTTTGGTGTTAGATAACATGTGACTTTTATTTGAATGAGAAAATTCACATTGCTTTATTTTTCACAAGATAATATTAGAAAGTGCTATCTTCAGAGACCTCCAATTGCATCAGCATGAGAATGAGTAATAATAACCGCATCAATTGTTCTTAGCCTGAGAGAAATGCAACTAGTCACAAAAACATTCACACAACTAATAGATGTATAAAATATAAGGAAACCAGCAAAGAGCTACAAAAGTCACTGCACGCATGCAAGCACACCAACCCCACTCGTTTGATCTATTATAGACACTGAAATATGTATAAGGATATAGCCTCTCAAGGATCACTAAAATTAGGAGCATAGTACATGTTTTGTCATAACTCGAGATTGTTTTCAGGATCTAATTGCCTATAATTAATGGGGAAATAATCAACTTGAGATTCTGAATAATAATACTTTCTACACAATCAAGTTGTTAACTTAAACTATACAAACAAGAATAAGAAACAAGCCATAATCAAGCAGAACACGAAAGAAAAGGAACGTCAAGGAAACAACAGTGAATGCTCCATTGCATTTAACGTGTGCATAAATAAGATGATGCTCACCAAATGAGTTACAGAGCACAACTACTAAAATCCAATTGCCTTCAAAGCAATAAGAGCACTTAATAGACAAATTATCTTTACACACATTTACATGTGTATAATTCAGACACATTAATTAAAGCTTTCACCAAATAAAAGCCTATCATTTTAAAAAGTGACACATTATTATGAACAGAACTTCTTTGTCAAGTCAAACATATGTAAATCAAATCATTTGGCCATCCTTAGGTACATTAGATAATGAACTTTTGCTCCCACTTTACTGTACTAAGTGAAATGGATTTTATTTTACAGATGATTAGAACTAATCTTTTACGAATAAAAGAATCAAAGGATTCTATGAGATCATGAAAGATGGAATTCCAATAGATGCTGTAATTCCTTCAGCTTATAGTACTGTAATGAATAGTTATCAATTTGTGATGGACCAAAAAAAATCATAGGATGGAGCTTAATCTGATCGCTTTAAATGTTAAAGATAGTAAACAGATTGGATACTAACCCAAACACAGGAAACCATCGAAGAGCACTATGGTAGAAAAACCTGCAAAATAGAAGGTCCAAAGAAACATTCAATCGAATTATAACTTTTAAGGGGTAATTATAAATACTCGTTTGACCACATTATTCAGCTAGGACACATTTTTCTTTTCCTACTTTCTCAAATAAGCTGACACCTTTCTTCCTACAATAGGAAATGAGTTGACAAATGCATCAAACATGAAGAAAGGAAATTATGGTGAATCATCAATGACCCAAACTCTGTTTCATTCACGTAACTGTATACGATTAATTTGACTTCCAATCACAACCTAAGATTACAATTGTCCAATTCACAATTTATGCATTACACTTTCCAACGAACCTCAACAATGTAAGTCATTTCCTACTCCCCTCTCTCTGATAACCAAAACCCTACTCAGAAAAAAAAAAAAAAAAAAAAAATCATGCACAATACAAGTAAGCATACATATGATCCAGAATGCATCCTTCCCTGAGTAGAATTTAGCATCATGTAAAGTGAAAGTACACATTGAAAATTTCTATAGGGCAACCTTTAGTACGGCTAGGCCTAGAACTGTCTCAATCTGTATCACTTACTTGCCAGCATCTATTAAAATGTTTTGTTTCCCACCAGGGCCAGAATAACGAACAAGCAGGCTTGTATTCCGTCTCCTGTTTCTATTACCTGGTTCCGCGGCTTTTGTGCACACCTGAGAAACCAAGGAGCATTTCAAGCTTTGAAACAATCATTGAACTAATAGAAATTTCAGAAATCATTTCATACACAAGAAAGGAAAATATACCAAAGATGGTTTGCAGCAATACCGGACATTTCTTTAAAGGATTAGTAAGGCAACTGACACGTGGGATCCCTTCACTGGTTCCTGTCCCGATGAATATAATTTCAGATTGATCAATGGGTGACTGTCCATCAGCATTTCCACTAGCATCTGTCATGAGAAACTTGGTTAGAGCATGGCTCCTGAAAAGCCATCATAAATGATGATATATACAAGTGAAGTCCATCAAGAATTGTATCATGGGGAGCTAAAAAAAAAGTAAGAAGGCTTAGATTAACGTGTTAAAACAATATATTAACCTTAATTTAATTCAAACAACATGTTCAAAAGACTGAATATGATGCAGAATTTAACAATGCACACAATTAGATTACAAATATCATAACAGACTCCCACTGATAACAATATGAACACATCAACTGTTAATATCTTCAAATCAACATTTGTAACAGTTATTAATAGCACAGTCTCTATAACGAAAGCGTAAAGCTACAAAATTAAAAGGAAGGGAGAAGTATTTGAACTTAAATCGTGTATTTAATATATAAAGGGTACCCATTTCCAAGAAACGAATTGTTTAATTAAAAAGTAAACAAAAAGGATACATATTAAAAAATACTTACTTGAAACAAAGCAAGCTCGCAGAATTCTTTTGATTGGAAGGAACCCATTTCTGGAAAGTGAGAATGGAGAGAACCCATTTCTCGAAAGTGAGAGTGAAGAGCCCTGAAAAGCAAATTGACGCCTATGATGTACAAAACTGGCTAGAGAAAAAGAAGGAGATACTCGAATTGCGCCAAGAAATTGAGCCATTGTTTTTTACAACAAGCTACAAAACTTTTGGATTCTGTTGCTTAGATTGTTTAAATTCTTCGAAAGAACGAAAATAATTTTAAAAAATCTTGAGAAGAAAAAGGAACTATGCCTTTCAGATGCGGAAAGGCAGCAGTTGTATAAGAAGAACAAGTTTTGACCGTTGGATAAATTTTGTTTTAACTTTGATTAAAATGTAATAAAATTGACCAAATTTATAATTTGCACCCTAAATTATTCATGAGATACCGATTGGTCCCTTTAAATATGTGAGAAATTAATAGCGTGCCTCAACTTTTTAAAATATATAATTTTAATATTTCATATCTCTACTTAACATAGTAAAATGGGCTTAAATGTCATTTTCACTCTTAACTTTGGGCGATCTATAAAATATTTAGAATTGCTATTAAAGCAATTTTAGTAAATAGCATATAGAGATATTTTTAAATAAAATATTACATATATTTCATATTTAAGAAGATATCATAATATATTTCATAATTAGAAAAATAATATTTTTTGACTATGAATAAATATTAAAAAAATGAATATATTTTTTTTATATTGTCTCATATATTATTATATTTTTTCCATAACAAAAAGTGATATTTCATTAATTATAAAATATATTATACTATTTTTATAATATCAAACATATATTTTATTTACTTAAACTAAACTTTAAATTGCATAATCCAACAATCCTTACTATTATTTGCCTAAAAAAAACAACATTAGGCTTGCATGTTAGTAGCTTGACCCACGAAAAACTAATTATTTGGGCTTAGGCCTACTTCTACTTCCACTAAAACTTAGGGAAATATACAAAAACGGACCCATCTTTTAATTTTTTTTTTTTTAAAACCATCTGAATTTATTTTAATTTTATTTGCATCTTCCTCGTTTTTAATTGTAAAAATGGGCTCCTATTAGATTAGGGCACACAATTAATAATGTGTTTAAGGTTTTTGGTTTTAGTTTGTTTTTTTTTGTCGCTTAAACTGAATTTTATCATTTTAAATTCATCAGAGAATCTTTTTCAATGAAATAAATTTATAGCAGATTGATGCTGAAAAAAAAAAAAATCAGCAAATACGTCGGATAGTTTCTTCAGCGACCTGTTAAAAGAGAAAGTTATGATAGAATTTTCGTCTAGGATTTTGTTTGGAAGGAATTGAGACAAAACAAGACAATCAGATTGCATAGTGTTGTGGAAGCCAATTAGACTGCACAATGTACGGTACATTTTGTTCCTCATCTTTCGGCATGTATGTACATTTAATTGCTATTAGCTTATGAATCGATGAATTATAAGATTTTATTTCACCTTTTTTATTGAATTTAAAGAATAGAATGATTTTTGTATATTTATTGTGTATTTTTAATTTATTTTTTTATGTGTGATTGATTATTAATGTGAGTAAATTGATTTTTGTATAAAGTTTTGAAGTTTTTGTACAATAATTGTAAAAGTAATAGTTTTAAAAATGTGATATGTATTGTATTTGTTTGGGAAAAGAAAACAGTTGGTCAAAGTGCAAATCCTGGAAAGATCATGTTTGTTTTTGGTTACTAGTTACTACTTAGGGATAGTCAAAGTTTCAATTTTTAACTGAAAAATGAAGAAAATTAAAATATTTTCTATATATATTAAAGTCTATTATTTAGGTTTTTATTGTATGATTTATGTCATGGGTAGGTACCATTATTCAATTAATCTTTTCTAGTAAACAAGGAGATCTAAGCATGAAATGTATAAGTCTAAAACAAATCCAAGAGCCTGACTTGTATAACTTATAAATTTAAAATATTTTTTAGAATATTAAAAACTTCAAAAAATAAAAATAAAAAGTCAAGCCCTCATATATTGATTTTTTAAAATTCCAAGCCTCGCTTGGACTTAGGTTTTATTTCTTTTTAATTAAATATAAATATTATAAAAGATTTTATAGATGTAAAAAGAAAAAAAAAATTAATAATATTGTCTGATCACGTTTTTTTAATAGTATAAAAATAAATAATTTATTGAATAGAAAATTGCCATATATTACTATTCAATTTTAACCACTCATTTTGCTTTATCTCTTTTCTTTTTTAATGTTGAATATAATTAATGTTCTTTGTTTGTACTTAATTAACTCATAATGAGGATTTCCAATAGCTTAATCTAGATTAATCCACATTATATGAGATGGGCAGAAACTAGATGAAGTCTTTAGCGAACTAAATCGAAATTAGTAAAAAAGAAAGCTTACTTATTGTATATTGGGTTTTAGAAGGACGGATGTTTATCTAAAATTATATTGTGGATAAATATAAGCTTAAGACAGGCATATCTTAGAGTGTGGACCTCCCAGCACTCATAGGAGCAGTGGAGTCGTTGACTTTTCATAGCTCAAGTTTCACATTATACCTCGAAAAGTCTATATGTAAAAGTGGTACACGTCATTTATGTCTGGACACTTTTTTATCTATATCGCCTTATAACCCTAACCCTTTTAAATATTTTTACTTCTCATTTTTCAATCTCGTTTATTATTTAGACCAATTTATTTTTTTATAATTAATAATTAATTTTAAAACCCTCACAATATTATGCCTAAATAGGTATTTAAATGAAATATTATTTAATTTCGATTTAATACTCTAAACTGAAAAAATATAATTATTTTTTTTTTAAGAAGGGTGATCTCATTAACTTTTATCACTTTTATTTTAAAAGCATATGAGAAGCAGAAAGTTTAAGTCATAATTATCTTTATTTTATAAAATCTCACAAATACGGTAAGTGATACTTTAAATTAAAGTAAAATAATACTTAAAATGTACAGTACATAATATTATTGAAACAAGGTGTAGATAGTTGAACCCTTTTTATGATGAGGACAAGGGGAAGATAGTCAAAATCAACACAACAAAAACAACAAACACTATATTTTAATGCTTTAGTGAATCGACTATACGTGGCCCATTTATTTTATTTTAATCTTATAATTAAATCACATTCAAATATATATTTTTTTAATATTGTAATTAGCCAAACCTTATTGTCTAGTAAAAAACATAAAAAATTATTATTATTATTATTATTATTATTTACTAAAAATTACTATTATTATAAATACAATTTATTCGGTATTGAAAAATAATATTAAGTTAAAAGCGAAATAAGAAATAATTTTTTGTCTAAAATTTAGGTAATTTATGAGAATTTGAGTTAAAATTATATTTTGGTACTTATAACTTATTGGAGACCTGAAAACAGATTATGGGTAACTTTTTTTGTTATATTTTTGTAAATTAGAGTATTTTTTTTTTATTATAATGACTAAAATTGAGATACATTCAGTAAAAATAAGCTAAATAAATCACGTATTTTTGTATTGTTATTGGATTTTTTATTTGTTTAAAAAATTCATAAAATTTAATCTTAAAATTATCGAATAATTCAATTTTTCATAATGTATTCTCTAAATACTTTCCTTCTTCTAGCAAATATAAATAACTCCTTCTAATTTCTATTTTCATTCATTTAAAAATTGGAATGAACATATTATTAGTGACAAATTTATTATATAGTTAATTGAAAACCAAAAAAAATAAGGCAATTTTGTTCTAATCCAAAATTTTTTTTATGGGTTTAATAAAACTACTCTATAAAACCTATTATTGTTATTATTATTTAGTTACTAATAATTTAGATAATAATTCTCTCATTTAATACTGACTACAATAGGAGTTAATTCTCCTGTTTGTAATAAAATAAAATAAATAATTTCGTTAAAAGTAGGATGAATAACAATAAACAGAAAACTATATATTCATGAAACGTGACAATGAGATTCTTCCATATGAGACTTTTTCATTTGCTTTATTTGTCTTAAGTGTGAAAATCATTTTTTATGAATCCTTTTTTGTTTTTAAAAGTGGTTACTTTCCTTAATTATTTAATAAAAAGTATTAAATTATAGTTCCCACGTGAGCCTTACTGTACCTAAGACGGAGAAATAAAATTATTTCGTCCTATGTTCTATGAAATATTATGATTCCGTTCCTATTTTTTTAATATAATTTATACGTTTTTCAATTTTATAGTCATTACATTAAATCATTTTTCCATCCATATGAAATGTTAAATGCAAACATTTAACTTTTTAGGTCAAGAGGGTTCTGATGGTGGTAAGGTTGTCGTTCATATATGGTTTGAATGAAAAAATCCGCCGAATTTCTGATGACATTTTTGAGTCATTCCGTTGGTTAGAGTACTCCGATATTGATATATTTAAATTCCTCTTTTCCTTCTCTTTTGTTTGATGTTTGAGTTTGTAATTTTTGGTTGATATTTCCGACTTCGCGACTTTTCGACAAACAACTTGACTGTTTTTGACTGTTTTTGTTGATCGGTGGCTGTGCATTAAATTGACTAAAACTAAAGGTAGATTTGTATTGTAGGTTGTAATCTAAAGCTACTGGTGTGGCGGAACCAAAATATTCTGTTGATATTTATACAAATAATGAAGAGGGAGAGACAATTATGTTAAACAATAAAAAGAATAGGGAGAAGAGACGAAACTAGGGGCATTTTGAATTTTTAAAAAATAAAAATTTTTAGTACTAAATGGTAATTTTAAGAATTTATTAGGAATAAACTAAGGGATATATAAATTATATTTAAAAAGTATAAAGACGAAATCATAATATTGAACAAAACATAGAATGAAATAATTTTTTTGCATATATATATATGACTTTTTTTTGCATATATATATATGACTTAACGTTAATTTTTTTAACCGTAACACCGGGATATAATTTTTTTTATTATTTTTATTCATTGAAATGTTTAAAAAGCTTATATTATTAATTCGAGTTTTTTTTTTTGAAAATAATTATTAAGTTTTTTTTTTTTTTGGTCTATTCAAATAGTTGGCAAGCCTAAATCATTCATTTAGAAGAGTCTTATTTTAAGTAACAAAAATTATGCAATTCAATTTATGTCAAATTTTAGATTTAAATTGTTTTTTAGCAAGAAAAAGTGAAATATTAGTATAATTAGGTTGCTACTGTGAAGTCACCAAACATTTTCAATTCAATGTTCACATTCATTAATCTCATCCATAACTTGGACTGCCTGAAATTGTTGTTTTTGCATAATTCAATTAATTAATTGTTATTTAGATGTTTAAGTATTTTGATAGTGTATGTAGCGGTTCAAATGCAATTTTCTACACTATATTAAGTATTTTATTTATAAAATAGGAATATGTATATTTAAATTTTTGAAATTAATTAGAGGTTAACAAAATAAGGGTAAATAAAATGTAATAAATTTATGAAATCAGGTAGAGATTAATAGTATAAAAAAATGATAGCGCTTAATAATATTAAAAGTTAGTATCAATAGACTAACTTGATTAATAAATTTAACCACAATCATAACGTATTAATTAATCATATATATATATATAAGGACAAAGTAATATGGTCATGGTTCTATAATAATAATAATAATAATAATAATAAGCATTGAGACCGACAAAATATGGTTCAGCAAGTGTCATCTGAATTCAATAAATATGCCTGAATTTTAAGCAGCAAGTGTTCATCTTCCTTAATAATATATTATAACTTGAGAAATTAATTTATTAATTATTGTCAAGAACATAATTTATTAATTAGAAATTATCATAAAAATTACAGAAATTGACTTTTGACTTCAAATCATGACCCAACTTTCATGGATCCTTCCGAAATCTTTATCTATATTTTATATTCATTGTTGGAATGCTCGTATTAGCTGTAAATATTAGTATTATTTTTATATATACTACATTATAAGAAGAAATAATATTTATATGGTACTTATTATTATTAACATCAGAGGACTAAATTAGTCATTAAATTTTTACTTTTCAATTAAAGTTACTAAAGTACTTATTTAATTTTTTAAAAAAATAATTTGGTACCCTACTTAATCTAAATACGTATCTGATCGATAAACGTATCTTGTATTTGAAGTATTATTATAATATACTGTGATGGCTGAAATTAAAAAATAATAATAATAATAATAAGTAACCATGTGGCCCAAAAATTGCAATCACATCAAAGATTACTTTTCCAATTTGAATTATCTCAAAATTGCCACCAAACTCTTATATATAAATACATGAAGACATAGACTTACCTTCTCACCACCCAAAGGAAAGAAAAATGGGTTCCTCTTCTTCTTTTATTATTAAGCTCTTCTTCTTCTTCGCTATTCTTCTTGGCCATGGCGTTTTCAAGCTTCAAGCTTCTCATCATATTTATGGAACCCTTCAAACTCTTGAATCAAATAAAGCTTCTTCTTCCAAAAAATCTGATCCTTATAGAACTGGTTACCATTTTCAACCTCCCAAGAATTGGATGAACGGTACAAATTCTAGTATATATGTTTATATAGATATATTTTCTTTTCTTGGAAAGCATTTCTGGTTTCTAACACTTCTTTTTTCCTTGGTTTGTTTCTTGAAAATGGACACAAATTGGGTGTGCAGATCCGAATGGTAAGCTATTTTCTACTCTTGTTTTGTTTTTCGTGTATTATTTTTCTACGATTCATGACTTCTTTGTTTAGATATTAAATTTGCTAATCTTGGATTAATAAACTCTTAGTAAATTAATCTTTCTTAATTAGTCTTCATAATTTGATTTGAATCTTGAAAACAAGATTAAAATATCAACCATGTTATATTTACATTTATTTTTCTATATACATATCAGTTTTGTTGGGTTCATTGACTTTTTGTTTAAATTATTATTTTTCTTTAATAAGTTGTTAAAAAATCTTAATTATCATTTTTAAAATTATTATTTAACCATTGGATTCAAGTTCAAGAAAATAAAATACAAACATTGATTATATTATAAGTTTTAAATTATTTATCAATTAAAACAATCATTATTATTTCTTGAACATTGTATTAACAGATAAAACTTAATTAACAAATTAATTAATTGCAGGGCCAATGATTTACAAAGGAGTTTACCATCTTTTCTACCAATACAATCCCCAAGGAGTTGTGTGGGGCAACATAGTATGGGCCCACTCAACATCAAAGGATCTTGTAAATTGGACCCCACATAAAGTTGCAATTTATCCATCTCAGCCTGGGGATATAAATGGAACTTGGTCAGGTTCAACTACATTTCTGTCCAATGGCATCCCTGCAATTCTCTACACAGGAATCACCTCCAAAAACCAGCAAGTTCAAAACTTGGCCATACCCAAAAACCCATCTGACCCATACCTTTTAGATTGGGTCAAAAACCCTAAAAACCCATTAATGGTACCCACTCCCCAAAATCAAATCAATTCTAGTTCTTTTAGAGACCCAACTACTGCTTGGTTAGGTCTTGATGGAAAATGGAGAGTAATTATTGGTAGTAAAATTAATAGAAGAGGATTAGCAATTCTTTACAAAAGTAAAGATTTTGTTAATTGGGTTGAAGCTAATTACCCTTTACATTATGCTGATGATACTGGAATGTGGGAGTGTCCTGATTTTTTTCCAGTTTCGGTGACCGGTAAAAAAGGTCTGGACTTGAAAATTCCAAAAGCTGACGTCAAAGTTAAGTATGTGCTTAAGTACAGTTTGGATGATACGAAACATGATCATTACAGTATTGGAGATTATGATCATGTGAAGGATATTTATACTCCTAATAATGGATTAGTTGATGGTGATATGGGATTAAGATATGATTATGGGAAGTTTTATGCTTCAAAAACTTTCTTTGATAGTGCCACAAAGAGGAGGATTTTGTGGGGTTGGGCTAACGAATCTTCTATTGTTAGTGATGATGTCAAGAAAGGTTGGTCCGGAATTCAGGTAACTAAAAAATAATTCTAATTATTTTTATTTTTATTTTCCAATACCAAACAATGTCTTACATTACATGCATTTTAAATCCCCTTTGTATGGATTGATTGTTACAGGCAATTCCAAGGGAAATTTGGCTTGAAAAAACAGGAAAACAATTGATTCAATGGCCAATTAAGGAAATTGAGAAACTTCGCACAAAACCAGTCCACTTAGAAAGCAGAATACTCAAACAAGGATCCAAACTTCCAGTTCCAGGTGTTACAGCCGCACAGGTAAATATAAACCGCGTATATTATTGTATAATTTACAATAATCGCATCTTATTACTTTAATTTATAATTAGTCTTGTAAACTTAGTTTAAGTAAGAAATTTCCATTATATAAACACAATTAAGTTTTTATACAATTTTTTATGTTTTTTACTAGACAATAAGCTTTGGCTAATTACAATACTACCCCTAATTTGCCTAACTACTAATACCAACCAAATTTAACAGGCAGATGTGGAGATTTCATTCAAAGTTTCAAACTTGGAGAAAGCAGAAATTCTAGATCCAAGGTGGACACTGTACCCACATATACTTTGTAGCCAAAAAGGAGCCTCAGTGAAAGGTAGTTTAGGTCCATTTGGGTTGCTAGTTTTGGCATCAAAGGGCATGGAAGAGTACACTTCTGTATTCTTTAGAATATTCAAAGCACAAAGGCAATATGTGGTGCTTATGTGCAGTGACCAAAGCAGGTTAATTTATGTCTTTTTCCCATTTCTTTTTTTCCAATTTGTCAAGCCACCAATTTTTACTAAAAATAGGATTAAATTAATTAATTTACTCACTTTTTTTTTATTATAATTTTTTTTCAGGTCTTCACTAAATCCAAATAATGATAAAGCCACTTATGGTGCTTTTGTGGATATTGACCCAGTTCATGACCAAATTTCACTAAGAAGCTTGGTGAGTTTAATTTCATTTTGCTTTCAATTTCTTAGGTCAATACCCATTTTTTTCTTTGGTTAAAAATGTGAACTTCCTTTTGAAAGGTAAGACCTTTGAATTTTTTTTTATTTTTTTATCAAAAACCAAAATTTTCCACCCTAAAATAGTCCAAAGGTCCTAATCCAAAATAAAGGTACAAACTTTCCACATCTTCAAGTTCAAAAAACCATCCCAAAAAGTCAATTTTTTCAAATAAGTCCACATTTCTATCCACTAAAATAAAGATATAACATTTTATGTAACCTAATTTTAGGGCATTTATCTTCCAAGAAAACCCATATATTTTCATTCCCTTAAATTAAGGATATATTATATTAGTGCCTTTTCCAAAAGGTTCCAAACCAAATCAATATTGGCCCACCATTCACTAAATTTTAGTGGGTTTTGTATGATGTGTACACTGCATCTGCATGCATCAAGATTCTTCCAAACTAGTTTAAGAATCCAGATTCCTAGTTCCCAAGTTAGTTGTTTTGTAACTTTTGTGATTTTTGTTTTCAGATTGATCACTCTGTAGTGGAAAGCTTTGGTGGGAATGGGAAAAGCTGCATTTTAGCAAGAGTGTATCCAGAAATGGCAGTAAATGAGGCAGCCCACTTGTATGCTTTTAATAATGGAAGTGAAAGTGTTACTATCACAAGATTTAGTGCTTGGAGCATGAAGAAGGCTCATATCAATTGATTTGGAAAAACAATAAATACAAGTGGAGATTGTGATAGCTATTTAGTGATTATTCATCATAAGAAAAAAAAAATATATATATGTATTTTTAATTTTTTATTTTGATTTTATTGATATTAATATGACAAAAATTGGAATTCAATCCCATATATTATTTAATTTGTATTTAATTTTTATTTAATTATAATTAGCTAAATATTTATTTTTAAAATGTTTGTATGATCTCTAATTAAGATATAATAAAGGAATTCTATGGATTTTGTATTAGCCAATTAAGTAGTGTTTAAGAATTAGAAAGGGTGTAAAAGTAAATCTAAAACATGTTTCCTTCTAAATTTTAAGTATACTTTATTTGATAAATGCTTAGTTGTAAATGGAATTAAACATAATTTTGGATTATCAATTTTGCTAAAAACAAAAAGGGATTATTAATTTAAGTTTAACCAAAACAATTGCAATTACTTCACCAACTTAACATACCAGAATCTCCTAAAATGCTTTGTCCAGCTTTTTTTTTTTTATTATTATATTTTTGGAAAAGGCATATATTGTCCAGCTAATAAATTTTTGCTTTAGATGTTAAAAGCAGCTTTTATATAGGACAAGAAAAAGGTATAATAATAAGCTTACTTATATGTTGCCTGAAAAAATAAAGAAAATCTTACATTGTTGCATTCCTATTTTAAGTAAGTGTTTGTTTAATTAAAGGAATGCTTATCAAAATTAGTGCTTATTGACTCATTAACTCTAATTTAGTTTACATTTTTGAAATAAAATGCTTAAAATTAAATTATACTTATCTTATTATGTAACCGATAAACAGCAGATAAATAATTAACCTATTTACGAGATGACTGATAAATAGCATATAATTGCAGACCAAAGTGTAACCATTTACCACCGACTCTAGAAAATTGTTTAGTTATGGGTATGAGATGGTCAAAGTAACATTTGGAACACTTAATCTAATATAATCACGATTAAGTTATTTAAATTTATTTATGATATTCTTATAATGGAGTCATAAATACAGTTTACCAAACATTACCTAAACCATCTCATAACCATATTTAATTTTTTTTTTAAAAAAAAATCTCCTAATCATAATTAGAACAAAAATTATTGAGAACCTGTCCTAGAATTAATATGCCATTTCATCGTCTCCTCATGCACCCATCAAATTTAGGGGTTTTTTTTCCTGGAAATTGTTAGTCAAGACAAAATTACAGTCCTGATTTTTCCAACAAGAACAATCAATTTGAATCAAGCATAATAAACAAGAATATATTAAATTAGAACAAAAAAGATAGGGAGGAAGAAAACCGATCGTTTCGGTTTTGGGGATTTTATATCAGAAAAGAGAGTGAAATGTGAAGACAAGATCATTCAATAAAAGATAAGATGGCAGAATATACACCACAACAAGCAACAAATGGAATAACTACATCCGTCAACTTTCGGGCGTCTGGAAATCCACACTTCTACAAACGATACAAAGTAGGAACAGAATGCAATCAGACTTTCGATGATGAAAGAACAAACATGTGATGAAACTAACACATATACATAGGCAATGAGAATAGAAAAAATGCATGATGTCCAAAATTGTCATTGACTAGGGCATTGATTTTACCACCCTGCCCTGCGTCGCCTTTGTGCTAAAACTACTGTTGCTTGCACTCAGGTGCGCGCTCCCCTTGCTGAATTCCCCCTGCCTGTGCCCTGCCACCACTCTTCTGCAATTAAAGACGCGGACCATAAATGAAAATCACGCTCGATACATAGATCACACATTAAGTCTTGCAGGATCAACTCACCTTAGGTCCGCTAGATGCAAGCAAAATTAAAGATGTAATGGTTAAAGAAAATATTAGTGACTTCAGAACTTCCAGTATACTAGGGGTCATAAACTCATTAGGCAAATAACTTATAGATGTGTGTACCTTCTTCCTGTTTTTTTTCCCATCATCATCATCATCATCCTCATCTTCATCATCCCCATCCTCATCATCTTCATTCTCATCTTCATATTCATCATCATCATCTTCTTCATCGTCTCCGTCTGAATCATCGTCCTCAACAGCCTCCCCCGTAAACCACGATACAGCATGAGGAATGATTTTGTCCTTGATAGTAGTTCTGAATAGCCAGACCAACAAATCTTGTTCCAGTTGATAAAAATGGAAAGTGAAATAAAAGAAAATAAAAAAAAAATAATTAAGCTGTTAGTTGTAATTACCCGATGTTGTAGTCCTGTTCCATTCTATCCTGGATTTCCTCAACCTGCAAATAAGCATCACATTGACCTAAGAATCCTTGTTTGTCATCAAACTCAATTGCATCGATATCCTAGCAAACAAGGAAGCAAAACTTACAGCATCATCATCCAGGTCATCGTCATCCTCAGGAATCTGGGGAGTGTTAAAGAAGTTAAAGAAACTAGCACAATTCTCTGTTTTTGTGATAGGTTTAGCATTCTTTGATCCCTTTTTTGGTTTCTTTTTCAGGACCTTCTTTGTTAAGCATTTTCCAGGACACCACTCAATCTCCGTTCTACAAAATATCCAAACATAATAAGAAAAAAAAAAGAAAATGTAAAAAACTAAAAATTTTGAGCAGAACATGCACATATACTTACCCAATTGTTTTCTCCAAAATAGGATCATCATCATCAATCATGTGATACATCTTTGTCAAAACAGAATTTTTGAAGTAAGGATTAGGATCAAAGTGAAACTCCAGCTTGAAACCCTCAGGATCATTAATTCTATACCATTTGATATCTTTAAGAAACTTTAGAGCCCCTTCATCACGTTCTGTTATCTATTCCGAGAATAAGTAAATCATATTGTTACAATAGGTCAATCAGAGCACAAACTACACTATGCCTTAGATAATTTCCATTCACATTACCTCCTCACCCAGTACTTCATTGGTTTTCAATGCAGTGAGCCAGAAATCAGGCACCCCTTTTTCTGCATAAACAAGAAAGTAATTATGCAAGTTGAAAAATGAGTACCCATCAAATATCTTTGCAAAATTTGCGTACCTTTCTCCCCTTCTTGGTTCGATGCAACTTCATCAGTAGCCCCATCAACTTCTTGTATACCATTCACAATCTCATATCTCTAAGAATGTCCAACAGCAAATTGAGTCAATTAAAAGGGAAAGCTAAAATGCTGAAACTTGTTAATGAGCACCACATAATAATTTGACAATGTGCTCAACTTATAAACCTTCAAAGCAGAAAATTACTGCAACAGTAACATCAGGATCCAATATCTACTATGAAACACAACTGCAAGGCTCATACATACCTTATTGTAAAGTGGTTCATAAAGTTTCTGGTATTTAGCTTCTAATGCCCTTCTTTCCTCTATAAACTTTGCCTCAAGCTCATCATGTTCGCTCTGAAAATTTGATACACATTTATTTTTTATATCTATCATTGATCAGAATCTGAGTAGTTTTACTACAAATCTAACAATTTAGAGATCAAAAGGCAATAATTTTCAACATAATAAAAAAAAGCAAGTGGGAGAAAACCTAAATTTATCCCCAAAAGCGGGCATGACACAGGCCAATGCTAGAGGTGTAGAGAAAAGCCATGAAAAATGTTTTTAACCTACTTCTAAACATATTTGAATCTTGGGTGGCATCAAGATTAAAAAAAAAAAAGTTAAAAAAAATTGCAAGAATAATGAGTAGCCCCTTTTAACCTCAATTAGATGCATTAAAGAAGCGGGTTAATTTTCAACCTAATAGATTATAATCTTCCTGTACAAGATTAAAATGTTAACCTGCAACAAACAATGTAAATAGGAGCTAAAAAACTCCAATAATATATTTTTTCAACCATCTTTTTCCCCTCCTTAAAAAGAAATGATACATAGTTCACAATATGTTCACTATTTTTTAAGAAATGAAAGTTACACAAACGTCAAAATTAAATAATTGGATCATCTACAACAGATTTCTAGATAACATCTAATGGGTCTCAGTCCTTAGAATTTGAGTTCTAAGGACTGATCTATAATGATGTATAGAATTAAGTTCTAAAGACTGAAAACCAACAATATATATATATGACCTATGGATACTAGATATGAGCAACTGGCTTACTCAAATGAATCTACTAACAATGAGGCCGTACAATGCACCGAAGAAAAATATAATGGAAAGCAAAGGAAGTAGCTGCATGATCCATTTGAGGAACAGATTTGGCATTACAGCTTCCTAACAGCCACCTCCTAATAAGGTTTTGTAGGCACATTATTGACCTATGCACTAAGCACCCTTTTTTTAACTTCATGTTAGTTTTTGCATTCTCATTGTGCGTCCCTTTTAGGGAAGCTAATGATTCAAGAACAAAATGGTGAACTTATGAACCAGCCTCCCACTCTCCTGAAGCAGAAAGTAGAACCAGTAGACCTAATTCTATGGTTCTAATTGTGAAGTTAGTCTTATATTTTCAACATCAGTAATTAGTTCAGCAATCGCATGCCACCCATGTAATTAAATATTAACATAAAAAGTTGAAACTGAAAGAACAAATTCATTGCGATAGAACTTCACAAACAGTATAAACAACCTGAACCTCCCTAAGAAACTCAACACGCTTCCTGACTAAGGGTGAAAGAGTTTCAAGAACATTTGAATGTTGTCCAGCCAAGCTCTGAAGTTTATTCTGCAACACCAACCAAACAAATGGCAATCAGAGTAAGCAATGTTAAATAATAAACATCCATCTGATCAAATAAACTTTCACATATGTAAAAGATAATCTATGAGTGAATTGCTCAAAACCAGACATGTACTTTGACTACTAAAACTATCAAAAAGGAATATTCCAAATTTCCAATAAGCACAATTCCATTTTTCTCAAACACATTCTGATTTTAATTTTTCCAAAAAATAAAACAATAATTCCCAAAATACTTACCTTGAGAGCATTAACAAGGTCAGCACGATCCTCTGCACTAAGAGCTGCAAAAAAAGAAAAAGAAAAGCCAAAAACACAAAATCACAAACACTTAAAGGTAACAAAATAAAGATTAAGCAAAACAAGGGCAAAAGGCTAATTACAAAATAATGGAATATATATATATATATATATATATATATATATATATACACACACACACACACACACACACACACACATAAGCTAAGTTAGAAAGAAGAAGACATTTGATTACCGGCGGCCGCGGCAGGGAGGGAGGCGTCAACATCGGACATGTTAAACGAATCCTTCTGGTCGTTACTCATTGTCTAGGGATTTTGAGAAGGTGTTTGGGAAATGAGAAAATGCGTAGTGAGCGAGGCGCGAGATTTGATCAGCTAGGCTGTGAGAAAGAGTTTCGTGGCGTAACCGCCCTCCACGCGCCCTTCTGATCGGTTTCAGTACAACACGACTCCGTTCGGCATTCGCAATAAAATATTCTTTCTTTTGCTTGCGTGTCTTCAATTTATACCTGGGAAAAAAAAATCTACTGTATTAAATATCTAAAATATAAGTAAGTAGTACGTGTATTTTTGGTATAAGAAAAAAAAAAAGTATACGTATTTGCATGTTAGTCCTTTTATTTTATTTTTTTGTTTGAAGAATCCATAAAATATTTGTTTTGATTATTTGCAAATTGAATTTTTTAACTTCCATTAAATATCATTATCAGTTCTTACAATTGGAAGAGCATAAACTACAAATAAATTTGCCTGTAAATTACAAGGAAAAATGGTCCAAATTACTGGGAAACAAAACTTCCAGAATTTCTAAGAATGAAATATGGATGATTGAGGTTGAGAATTCCAAGATGGTAGCATCCTGTAAACATTTTGCAGCACCAACTAAGTATTCTTCTGTTATGTTCAGGACTTTGATTTGGCCTTCAAAGCTTCAATCACTGCGGAAAAATCACTATCACTTAGTCCGAAACTCTTAGCTACCTTATAAAGTTCATTTGCAGCTGAAGCGATTGGAGTTGGTTGAGAAACATCTTCTGCTAATCTCAGAGCAAGTCTCAAATCCTGAAACCATAGATTTTATTTTGAGATTAGTGTAATAAGTATTAGTTCAAATAGTGCAAGAAATTGAGACCTGTTGCAGCGAACCTTCTGCTGATGCTTTAAGGGGAATGCGGTTGGGTATAGAGATTTGATCATTGAAGGACCTTTCAGAGAATACATTGGTGCACTTATGGCACCTTGAGATACAACCTGCGACCACTCCGAAAAATCTCAGAACACTCATGAAAAGAAGTTCCAGCAGAGATTTGTAGTAGCAAATTTGTTCATCAGAATGGCAATTCTCAGTAAGAAATAAGATATACAATTAATCCAAAAGTTTGATCATTGTAAAAAGGTTAATGGTCCATGGCGCGGTGATCTACCCAGGATAAAAAATTGCATGGTTAAAACCCATAACACAGATAAGATGAGGAACCTTATCGCATAAGATAAAGTTTTGGTTTTGGAATACCTCAACTAATACATTTGGATCAAGTCCGACTTTCTCAGCAAGAAGCAACCCTTCAGAATAGGTTGCCATCATACTGCAAATTGAAAACAGCAGGTCTCACAATCTTAACCAGCACAAGCACAGATTAAAGCAATAGATGGGAAAGGGGTTTTATAGAACCTTCCCATGATCATGTTGACAACGAGTTTCATAGCAGCCCCATTTCCGACATCTCCAAGGTAAAATCTTGACTGGATAAAGTGATATAAATGTGAGACATATAATACATTTTGCGTTTCAAAGCAGAAGTTGCAGTTATGTTTTTGGTTATCTAATAGAAAAACAGTGTACCTTCCCCATAATGTCCAAGTACGGAGCAGCTGTTTCATATAGAGATTTGTCACCTGTAAGATGGGACCTTTATGCTTCAGTTTCTACTAGGCCTATCCATTCACCATGTTATGGAACACAGATAAAACAGGAAGTTGCAGTTTATATCATAACTAATACCAGGAAAAAAAAAAACTACGAAGGGAGGTTTGGAGCTAAATGATAGGTGAACTTGTCAAATGCCATTGCAGTTTCGGTAATATTTCAATGATTTCGATTGTGGATAAAGTTGAAACAAAACTATGCAGAGTCAACCATAACAATACAACTTTATGTTTTTAAGTGCTACCATACACAAAAATGTTAAATGGTTGGACCATTTCTACATTCTCTCTCCTGGGTTCCCACTTTGATGGGAGCATAATTGTGTAATAGCCCCAACAGACTTGAACATACTATAATAGAGACAATTATCAGTTACCTGCAGTAAGAAATATGAGTTGCCCATCTTCTGCTGGTTTTTTAGAGCCAGAAACAGGAGCCTACAGAAATATAGTTTGACCATTAGAGCATCCTTCAAAGTTAAGATACTGTTGTCAAATGACTTCAACAAATTAAGGAATATTCCAGTTACAGTAAGAGGTATCTTCACCTCCAAAAATGAAGCCCCGCTAGCTTTAATTTGTCCACTAATCAATTTAGAAGTACCATCGTCAACAGTTGAAACATCTACATACCTGCCAACATTGCCAAGGTGTAGTAATGATGTTAGGAAGGACTAGCTAAAATGTTGAAAAGGACAAAGTGGTAGTTAAGAAACATCACTTTTTGTTCATACATCATATGATACTTCCTAAACAAAGGATGAATTCTCTCTAATAAAATCAACTCTTCTGGCATAATTAGAAGAATATACAAACACTATGATGAGTAGAAAAACAAGGAAATAGTACCCTTTTCCTGGTCCCATACCACTCACTGCTCCATTCTTCCCACATGCAACCTCCACCTGAAATATGTGGTTATAAGTTACTGTGTATGAGAATTGCAATAAAGCAACTAAAATGAAAACGTACTTACTGCACTTTCAGGATCGGCGAGCATGGCAAAAGTAATATCACAAGCAGCAACTACTTCTTCAGGAGAAGGTTTATATCTGCATAAATGAGTAACTAGATGTTAATTCCCTAGTGTGGACAAAGCATGCATCCTGAAGAGCTCTAGAACAAAACCCAAGAGCAGTGAGCAAGTAGTTAGTTTCCTAATAGATGAAGTTTGACAAGGTGAATTAAACTCGATCAAGTTTAGATCACTACTAAATAGTGTTCTAATTCTATGACATGCACCGTCAACACTCTGCTTGACCATTTAGGTCCCATCCCAATACAAAAATCTTTCAACAGATTCAAGTTTTAAAGGTCAATAAGGTCAAAGATCTCTTCTAGATGATCTCAAAAGTGAAAGAATGGAGCTAAGCTTCATCAATGTCATTAAATCAATGTCGTTGGCATTAAATCAATGACGTTAATCAACGATATTGAGGAAGGACTCATGGACCTGTAATGGTTATAACTTATAACAGTACATCTAAAGTGAACACTTTTAGTGTAGTAAAAGCTGTTTCTGCTCAGCTAGCTCTAGAGTAGATCGAGACTTATATTCTCGAGGTTCCTCCAAAGATAAGTTAAAAGTAAGAAATGAATGCTAATTTTTGGTTATATAGTTACAGCTCAATACCATCGAAGAAGCCTCAGGATGTCAAGAATTATATTCTCAGCTTGACAACAATCGTTCAAATTATGCGTTGACTATGTAAAGCTCAATATTTTCTTTTTCCGAGAAAAAAAAGGAACAAAAAGAGTATGAAAAGCATGTAATTAGGTACTTACTGTGCACCTAAGCTGATGAGAGGATCACATTTGCTCTTTGTCCTATTCCAAACAGTCACATTGCATCTACAGAATGCAAAAATTATGATCAAACAGACAATTTCTATTTTTCTTGTATTATTAGCAATGAAGGAAATATAATCTGCTCTTCAACCAAGCAAACCACAAATTTGATTTCTTCAAATCAACACAATGTAACAGGAATGCAAAAATTAAGGGGTTTTTTTTTATTTTATTTATACCAGTCGAAATTATTTGCTAGTTATAAGTTTCTATTAAGAAAAAAGGTGCATTTTTTATCTTCAACTGGAAAGAAATTACTGAGCCCCAGATCATACCCTGCTTTTATGAGATTTTGTGCCATTGGAGAACCCATAATTCCCATGCCCAGAAAACCAACTCGTGTGGCTGATTCACCAGCTGCAAATTCATAAAGAAATTTGCATCAATGGGAAGATAAAACTGACTCGTTATAAATTCCATTGCTAGGTAGGTATTGACAATTCATAAAATAAAATACAAGAAAACAATCCCAATTAAGCTATTGAATAAGGAATTACCTTGAGAAGAAGCACTGGATGCTTGAACAGAGAAACCTCTGAAAGGAACAGAAAAAGGTTGTTTAATGGAGAAAGAAGAAATGGGTTTTGCTCTTAAGTGGCCAGGAATTTGAGGGCAAAAGCTTGAGCACATAGCGATTGCGGTCGATGATAGCAAGTAACAACCGTTACAGCTTTTAACCAACAACGCCATGGTCTGAACTTTAAGCCTCAGCTCGCATTTCAACGCAATGTTTTTGTACTCTAGTTACCGACTGGATAAACAAGAAGATATTACCGGGCAAAAAAAAAAAAAACGGCATCGTAGATTAATGTCGTTTTATTTAACGACATTGATAACGGAACGGGTTAAATAGTCGTGGGTGTCTCGATTTCCCTCCTTTCCAACTAATTTCACAAATCAAAAATGGAAATAGAAGGTGTCGATGGCTCCAACGTTCAGCTCAAAGAAGACGGCTCGTCGATGGCGTTTGGAAGAGGTTTAGGGTTTAACACTAAAGACAGAACCGTTTCTCGCCGTCATGTTCTATTTCAGCCATTTAAAACCGAAAACCAAACAGAGTCTAGGGTTTCATTTCAGGCAATTGGGAAAAACCCGCTCTGGTTACGAAGCGGTGATGGCGGAAGTGAAATTAGGGTTTTCAGGAAGCACGAGAAGGGTGAAATGGCAATCGGTGACTGGTTTTGTATTTCAAGTCAAAGTCCTGTTTGGTTTAATCTGAAAAGAACTGGAATTGGAGAAAAAAGGGAGTTCAATGGAAGTGATGTTTCAGCGATTGACCCTGTTAAAGGTTTGTCCTTTAAGCTATTTTCTTTGAATTTAATACTGCCCTGTAATTGTTAACATGTTTTATTCTTTCACTGGTCATAAAATTGTATGTTTTGTGCAGAATTTGGATTTCTTGTGATTGGGCACGAGTTTGATAACTATCCCAAGAAAAGAATTTGTGAAATGAAAACTTGGGATTGGTTTCTTGAAGAAGATAAGGAAAATAGTGAAGATGATGATGGAAGTAACAGGAAGAAGAGGAAAGGAAGTAGAAGAAGAAGGAAAGATGGAGGTAATGGTGATGGTGATGATGAAGATTGGACTGGTGAAAGTGAAGAAGATAAAGAAACAGTAGCTAAAGTAAGAAAAATTCAGAAATCAAAATATTCAACAAGATCCAAGAACAAAAATAAATCTGCAGGAAAAAACGATGAAGGAAGAAGAAAGAAAGAAAATTTGCAGAGTAAAGCTATTTCTTCTACTGAGGAAGAAAATGAAGAAGAAGATGATGATACACTTGGAGGGTTTATTGTAGATGATAATGGTGATGATGATGAACAAGTTGAAGAAAGTGATGAGGAGGAAGAAGAGTTGATTGATGAAGATGAGGATGAGGAGGAAGATTGATTGATTGGGGAAAGCAATACAAGGAAATGATTTTGTTGTTGATGATTGTGATTGTTCATATCATAAATATGGTTTAGTAGTTGCTAGCTTAGCTGCTAACATTTTTATGGAGGTGTCTCTTTTGTAGTAACAATGTACAAACTGATGTGTATATCCTTACTTTTACTTCCTTGTAAATCAATTTTGATTGTAACATGAATTCTCAAAATTGTGATCTTCAATAATTATATTCTAATTAGACATTTAAGTGTTTCTATTTGTTTTTCTTAATTAAAGATAATTATTACCATTATCTTTAATAAAATATTTTAAAATTTTTATTATTAGTTTGGATTTAAGAAGAAATGGAGGGAATGGAAGAGAAATGGAAGGAAATTGGGTCTATTCTGTACTATCTAAAATTGAAGAGAAATTGAGGGGGTATAGATTTAAACTATTAACCGCAATTAAAGTAAAATAAATTTTACTTTATTAAAATAAAGTTCTATTTTATTAAAAAATTATTAATTCAAGTAGTAAAGAACTTAAATTTATTTAAATATATTTCAAGCAATTAAATTTATTAATTAAAAAAATTACAAAGACTGACATCGAACAAGTGAAAAAATATCATAAAATATATTTAATTATTAAATAGTTTTTTTCTTTTTTGGAAACTATTGAATAGTTGTGAATTAAAATTTAATAATTATAAAATATTTTAAAAAGTCTGTAAAAGTTAAAACAATATTAAACGTTTGAAAGATTATTCCAAATATATACTACATATTATTAAAAATACAAAAATAAGGATAATATCAGCAAAAATTAAAAATAATAATAATTTTCCGAAAATTGAAATTGAATGTTTTCGACGGTGCCGTTTATTCTCCTAATTGGGGGATTTTATCGGCAACATCAAATCAAAACCGAAAACCTTTTCCTTTCCCTCTCCAAAAACCCTAACCAGAGGATTCCTAAACCTAGCTGAGTATTAATTAAAGTCTCTTTTCAATCTTTGATTAGCAATTAGGGTTTAGTCAGATAATTTTTACATTCCAGGTTTCTTCTATTTCTCTTTTTTTTTATAGGTTATTTGAAAGCTAAGTAATCCAACAATGGATTATGACTATGGGCACCACCGCGCTCAATTTGAAGATAACAGTATAATTGCTTTTAATGGCGAAGAAGAGGAGGCAGAAGATTATTATAACGACAATATTCAGCAACATCAACAAATTGGTGCAAGCAACGGAAGAAAGCAATCTACATATCGTGATTCATCTTCCTCATCTTCTGCTTCTGCAGGGTTAGTTTATATAGGTTTATTGTTTAGGTTCTTTTAGGGTATCGTAACCCAAAAAACAATTGAGTGTGATTTTCTTATTATTATTCTTGTTGGTAGAAAACTCTTTGTTGGTGGTGTCTCCTGGGAAACTTCTAAAGGTATGACTAAACTTTCTTCTTTTGAAGTCTTTTAGTTCTTGATTTGAGGGTTCTTATAGTGTATTTTGTGTATCTTTTCAGTGATTCATCTGTAATGAGTATGAGTGTAGTTAAACTTAGTAATTGGATCACACTCACTGAAGTAGAGTTGTAGTATTCCTGTCAAACTGTTTGTCTTATAATGTGATGTATTGCGGTATTCAAAAGAAAATATATTTTAATCGTTCATTTATTGCCTTTGTATATTGATTTCATCGTTCCATTTTTTATGCTGAATTGTGTTATAGGCAATTAATCAATTTTTATTTTGTTTATTTTATTCTTAGGGTGTGGGAAGTAGTAATTTTAGTTTCACCTGCCTTTGTAGAGTTCAACTCGTTGTTTCTAGCTTTTTTTTTTCTTATGGAAATTAACCGACAAAGATAAGGGGTTAGTTGTGGAGCATTTGGAGCTTATCTTCCAATGTCTTCTTTTTTATTATTCTAGCAGAAAAAAAAAGTGGGTTCTAAAGCAATTAGCTTTCTGGATTGTGTGCTGTGAGATTGAAATTCAAGCGGTAACGAAGCTTAAAGTTCAGCTTTGCAATGCTGATTCCAATGCTGAATTATATAAATATGCCTAGTCTCCATTTACCATTTGATGGAAAAATTCTATGAACCTCTTTTTGTACAAAAACACCTTTGAGGAAACACTAACTAGTAATTTTCTTTTTTATTCGCTTGCTGGTACGATATTCATAAAACAGCTAACAAATATAAACATGCATTCAAAGTTTATTTTCATATTACCTCTCCTTCTTATCATGAAAACCCTTGTGTTATTGATTTGGTTCAGAAACATTCACTAATTACTTCAGCAAGTATGGAGAAATTGCCGACTCTGTAATAATGACGGATAGAAATTCTGGAAGACCAAGAGGGTTTGGATTTGTCACATTTGTGGACTCAGCAGTTGCTGAGAGGGTGTTGGAGGAAAGCCATATCATAGATGGCAGAGCAGTAATATTCTTGTTCCTTGATGAACTAATTATTGGATTGCCTCTGTTTTTCCTATTATGGAAAATTTTCATACTCTGATATTTCTCATCTAAGGTTGAAGTGAAGAGGACTGTTCCAAGGGAAGATATGGATGTTAAAGGAATCATAAGAGCCAAGAAAATTTTTGTTGGTGGAATACCACCAGCTCTAGCTGAAGGTAGCATAATTAGTGTTCATTTTAAATTTTATTGTAGCTTAAGTGTTCTAAATTGGTTAATTATGTTTTTAAAAACTCTCTGGCATGTGTTTGCAGATGAGTTAAGGGATTACTTTTCTTTTTATGGAAACATTACTGATCACCAAATAATGGTGGATCGTAAAACTGGTCGTTCTAGGGGATTTGCGTTTGTCACATTTGAGAGTGAAGATTCTGTTGAACAGATATTTTCAGAAGGCAGGACGCATGAACTGAGGGGTAAACAGGTAAAATGCAAAATCGCTATTGATGTCGATTTTCTAGATGCTTCTAAAAAGAAATATTTTGAACTGGCTTCATTTTGATATCTATTATTATGATTATTATTATTCAGGTGGAAATTAAGAAAGCTGTTCCAAAAACACCTGGTGGTAACTATGGCTTTGCCGTGAAGTCCCATACGGGATTCAGTGATGGTGCTGGTGGCTATGGCAACGACCATGGTTCAGGGGGCATGTACAGTGGAAAAATGACCAGAGGATATGGCAGCAGCTACCCTGGATATGGTAATTACAATGGTTACAATGCTTATGGAGGCTATGGAAGCAGTAATGGTGGATATGGAGGCAACGGTTATGGTGGCTACCTTTATGGTTATGGCTTTGGTTTTGGTGGGCCCATGATGTTTGGCAATGGTGGATACGGAGGCAATGGTTATGGCATCCCAAGCAGATATGGCAACTCTGCGGGATATGGAAGTGGTGGTAAAGGATATGGAAGAAGCAATGATAGTAGTAGTAAGGGATATGGAAGCAACGAGAATGGCAGCAGCGCTGTTACATCAAGGTACCATCCTTACCAAAAGTAAACAACTCTATTTCATTGGGCATACATCCATCCATCATGCCAACCCGGTATTTGACACGAAAAATTGCCTCACCTTCAACGCAGGCTAAGAGTTGTTTACTTTGAAAGAGCTGCTACATATTCTGTTATTGAAATTGTTTGCTTGCTAACTGTATGGGGTTGGTTGACTTGGTTATAGGATGGTTTCTCCTTCCTAATGTGAAAAAAAGGCAAAAAATTTACAGTATAGTGTTGGGTTTTTTGCAGTTATTGTACTTGTTAGGAAAATGATTGGTTTATTAGGAAGCAAGTAATTGAAATTTAGAGGCAAAAACAAATATTTGCCTCATAACTGCTGTGTTATGGAGCACTATGAAATTGGATGATTACTAACTCTCGCATGTATGCCTTTGAGATTTGAGGCAAACCCATGTATAAAATGCTGCATTTTTTTTTTCCTTTTCTTTTTCTATGTTCTTGAATGATTCAATGATGATTGGAACTATAGAAAGGATTGGGAAGATGGATGCTTAGCTCATGATTTTAGGTGTCTTGTAGGACTAGGCCCTAGGGGCCTCAAAATTATCCAAAGTAATGAGTTGGAGAATCTTAACCTATGTTTGACTTCAATTATTGAAAATTAAGAGTGGGTTTTTTGTGATGTAATCCAAAAATGATGGATTAACAAACAAATCATCATAAATCATTTACTTATTTTTGTCAACAATGCTTATAGATTTTTCAAAATATTAATTAAGGGTCATATATATATCTTTTTTTTCTATATTTATAATATATATAAAACAGCGACTACATTAGTTTCGTCTAAAACGTCCCTACAAAATTAATTTATATTATTATTTAAATTAATATAATTTTTTTATTTCTCAATAATTATTTGTATGTAATAATAAATATTTTAAATAAAAATTTTGAATGTTACAAAATCAAATGATAAATGATTAACGACACATTAAAAAATGCTATTATATAGAAGTATATTTATATTTGTGAATAGAGATATTCGCAATTTAAATCCCAAATTTATTAAATCGCTATCCGAATCAAATAGACTAAATTGCAACTTTAGATTTGGGACGTGACATCCACACCTTCTAATATTATTTTTAACAGAAAATTAAATTAAAACACTTTATTATAATCATTAAATATATGAAGAAATGATATGGCCAGCTTTCATGAAATAATTAATGTTAACATTACTTATAAAATCTTCATGAATGTTACCTCACCTAATAGGCCTTGATTTGATTACGAGCTACTTTATGAATTAATTAAATAATTAATTAATTATAACTCTAATTGACCCCTTTTTAAGAAGTCATGCATGATTGTTTCCCTGAAGTTTAAGTAACCTAAACTTGACTTAATTTTATTTTTATCATTGTAATTTTTAATATTTTTGTTTTTAATATTTCTTAGGTACAGCCCATTTCAAAATAACAAAAATAGATCTTCTTAATTTCATATACATTTATTGCTTAATAAATAATCTATCCGTCTTTAGTTTATATCTCAACTATTTCAACCAATTCATGAGTATCACAAAATTGTGGGTTTGAGCATTAAAATTTATAAGCTAAAAGTAAATATAGTTTTTCATAACATAAAATTTTTAGATATAAAAATAAATATTAAAGTATAATTTAATTATATGTTTTAAAAATATAAGCATATTATTATTATTATTATTATTGTTATTATTATTATTATTATTATTATTATTATTATTATTAAACATTAATCAATCAAAACAAAAAATCCAAACAACTACTTATAGTTGTAAAGTAAGCCAACTAATCATAAAAAATAAATGAATAAAAAAATTATATTTATTATTAATATCCTAAAAATTACTACAATAATTTTTCCCCCTTTTCCAAATTAAAAGACCAAAAAGCGCATACTATTTCTTCAACCTCTCTAATCATGTCCCTTTGTAACCACCACCATTCCTCCTCTTCTCCTCTAATCCCTCTTTCTCTCTCTAGAAACTTTTTCTTTCTGTAACTCCGTTAGACCCGGTCTATCTATCATCTATTTCCCTTTTTTCAGCTCTTTATTACCCTCTTTTCTATTTTTTTCTCCTCTCTCATTTCTCTCTTCTATCTCTAGGGTTTTGATTGTTCTGCTTAATAATTTTATCCATCTCTCTGATTTTGTGTAAAGATTCCATTTTTTTGCAATGACTTCTGTGAGGCCTAATTTTTTGCCACCTGGGTTGGTTTCCAATCTTCAGGAAGTGTTGTTAAGCAGAAAGGGTGATGAAGGAGACACATCAAATGATAATAATGATAAATCAACAGAACCCTCTACCTCTACTTCGGTGGAAAATGCGACTCAAACTGAAGATAATTCTAAACCTATTGTTGTGGTTACCAATGGAGATGGGATTGATTCGCCGGGCCTTGTTTTTCTTGTTGAAGCTTTGGTTCGTGAAGGCCTGTACAATGTCAATGTCTTGGCGCCTCAATCGTGGGTTTTCCTTTGCTTATTAACTTTAAGTTGATTTTATTTTCTTTTTGTAGTCTATTGTTAATTATCTTATATGGGAAGTGGGATTTATTTAAGTTTTGATAATTTTATATGAATATGTTACATTCTTAGGTGGGATGCCTTCAATTCTTGAGTCTGTTTTCATATTCTTTTCAGTTTATCTTTAGTTATCTTCTATTTCTTTTTTCCCCCCACTGATTTTAATTAGATTTTATATGTGCCTCTTCTCTTTTCCAGTATAGATATTGAATTTGGTGACGTTTTATGATTTCTTTAGTTCTTGAATCTTTTTTCAGGGACAAATCAGTATCTGGTCATTCTGTTACTCTGCGAGAAACAATTGCTGTCACTTCTGCTGAAATTAATGGTGCCACAGCTTATGAAGTTTCAGGTATAACTGTTTTTTAATTTCCCTCTATTTTCTCTTGCCAAGTATGTTCATTAATATTAGGAATACTAAGGGTATTCACGAATTTGTTGAACATAGACAGCATCAAGTTGTTTTGGGATGTTTTATGATTTGATTTTATGGTCTGAATGTGATGATTTGGTTTTCTGATTTCCTGTTTATAGTTGCTTCATGGGTTAGAGTTGTCATAAAATAATGAAATGGGAACATCTGAACTTGAAATACCGGCATGTCTACCTTTTACTTCCTATTACTTATAGTAATAGAATTTGGTGATACTGTGATGGTTCTTGTCACTCAGGGACTCCTGTGGACTGTGTTTCGTTAGCATTATCTGGAGCACTGTTTTCTTGGTCAAAGCCTTTGCTGGTTAGCTTTAATATGCTATTGCATCAGATTACCTATAGTTTTTCTGGTATTAATCATCTCTTAAGGGATTACTTTGATTTTCAGGTGATTAGTGGAATTAATCGGGGATCAAGCTGTGGTCATCACATGTAAGCACTCTGAAGGACTTTGTTCGACTCTTCCAGTATTATTTCAGTGAAGTTCTCATATTCTAAATTATATTCCAAGGGTTCAACATCTGAGCATCTTTCATATGGATTCAACCTTTTCTCCTAACATTTTCATTTCATTCTTAAACTTTGTTGGAGGCTCAATGTTGATTGTTTTCTCAAAAATCCACCAGGTTTTACTCAGGTGTTGTTGCTGGAGCTCGGGAGGCACTAATTTGTGGGGTTCCATCTCTATCAATATCACTCAACTGGTGAGTTAATAAGGTCGAGTTAGTTCCTCCTTTCTCTATTTTGGTTATAGGCAATTCTTAGAATTAAATTTGATATTAGGAAGAAGGATGAAAGCCAAGAAAGTGATTTTAAAGATGCAACTGCTGTATGTCTGCCCTTGATCAATGCTGCCATCAGAGATATTGAGAAGGGGTCTTTCCCAAAGACTTGTTCTCTACATATAGAAATCCCTACATCTCCGACTAAAAATAAGGTAAGAATTTTTGTATATGTAATTTTTTTCCAAGAATTTAACTATGCTTGTGAAGTGAATTTTCATTGCAGCAATGTTGAGCGTTTGAATTCTCTAAGTTGGAAAAATATCATTGTCAGCTTTTAATGTGTTGTTGTAACTTATACTGCAATATAGATGGTTGGCACATTTTGTGGGGTCTAGTAAGAAAGGAGATAACGGCTATCATTTTCTGTAAATATGAGTACTAAATTGAGTGGAATGGAGGAAATGGTTAATATACCCTCATGACTTGCTTGAGGTTGCACAGCTATAATTAAGGCTCTCAGGGTAATGTGTAAATTATGGCTTTAGGAAAAAGTAACCTATCTTCATGTCATTAGGAAATTGTTTAACAATATTTATCTCATAAATCAATCACCTTATATGTAAATGCAATATATACTATCCTGATAATCTGAGGTTTGTGTCCTGCAAGATGTTGCTGTTAAATTATGCTGTTTTTGATTTGGATGATATGTTGAGATTTGCCTTTCTAATTGTTTTGTATATGATTAAGGCTTCAATTTCGAAATCTATATGGGTATATTTGTTAGATATGTTGGTATGCTCAAAAGATTATATGGGCATGTAGTAAGGTTTGATGAATTAGGTTCAAATGTTTATTCGCTATTCAGTTGGGACAGCTTTTGGTTTTACTGATCAATGGAAGTAAACAGGATTGCCTGGAAGTGCGGCATGTATAATATGCATGAAAAATCTGTTATTTCTGAGATCAAGACTTAAAATTGTTGCACTTGTAACTATCTTTTAGCATGATCTATCTGCTTTGACCATCACTATTGGGCAGCAATTGTCTCTCTGGTAGTTGATTTCAGACTTATGTCACAAGACTGATTCTCTGATGCGAGAACCATATTGTTACCAATTACCCTCTACTGATATTTGGTGACGAACTGATAATCTTCCACTTTGTTGGTTTGAGCAACACTTTTTTTAGGTTTATACAATTCATGCCTTTAATAAAAGATAATTATGACTTTTCTCATGCTTAAAAAAAATTATGCTAAAAAAGGTTATGCCTTCTCTCTTTTTGCTAATTTAGCTGGTCTGTTGCAGCAGCAAAAACTTTATACCGTACAACATGCATGTGAATGTGATGTCTTGTCTTCATTCTTTCAGCTCATAACTTTTGGCTAATACTTCTTTTCTCTCTACCTGGAAGGGTTTCAAATTGACTAAGCAAAGCATGTGGAGATCCTCGCCTAGCTGGCTAGCTGTTTCAGCTAACCGGCATCCTAATGCTGGTTTCATGTCTAATCAACAGAGTCTTGGTATCCAGCTTGCTCAGCTTAGTCGAGATGCCTCTGCTGCTGTGAGTAGACTGCAGATAAAGTTATTGCATCATTTTTTCGCTTTTGTAATTTCTTTTAGTCAGGGACAACTTTTCGCATCCTTCTCTTCGTTGATGGGACTATTTTCTTTTGATTTTCTCAGGGCGCAGCTCGCCGTGTGACAACACAAAAGAAGAATGTTGAGATTGAATCAGTTGGGGCTTCTGGGAAATCTGACGCTGGTCGGGTGAAGAAGTATTTTCGTTTAGAGGTAAACAAAGCTCCTCTACTAACATTATTTTCAGAAATGAGTTTAGTCGGCCTTTCAATTTTGTAAATCAAGATCTATTAAATTGTATGGTCAACCTGCAATCAGATATCTGCAATTTCTTTTTTAGAACCAAATTACCAAAACGTTTTGTGCTAAGACATACCAGTTTTCGCATTCTTAGTTTGCTCACCTCTTTATGTTTTGTTCTTATGCTGATTGATGTCCTGCACTCAGCACCCTGTCCATTTGGCTGTTCAATGTTGATGAACTAAGTTGACATTTTATGACATTTCAGTTTCTGGACAAAGAGCCGGAAGATACAAATGAAGATCTAGATTTCAGGGCGCTTGAAAATGGATTTGTAAGTTAAAATCATGTCCTGTGCTTTTGATATTAAGGTCCTTATGTACATGTTTGAAACCTGCCAAGATACCATTTTGACGAATGGTTTTAGTGATTTTAATGGGTCTGTCTGCAAAGCCTCTGGCTTTCTCTGATGAGGAACATTGTTATGGCAACGACTACGGTATTCAGTTCTGTTGGTGGTTTATATTCAGTTCTGTTGGTGGTTTATAGTTAATAGGACCATTCACGCGTTGAAAACCCAGATTTTGACTAAAGACAATGGAGAATATGCAATTACTGCCTAATGGATGATTTAACTGATATAATATGAATATCGAAATTGGAGATTGTTTTCTGATATAATCTTTCCTCAGCAAAACCATTTTCCCAAATGTGTGATTGTTACATTATAATTTTGATTTTGGTAAATCTAGGTGTCTGTAACTCCTATATCGCATTTGCCGCACGTTGAACCAGAAACACAAGTCACAGCTGCAGACTGGATTTCTTCTGCACTTAAAGTGGATCAATGAGTGACAGAGACTGCAGTAACCAGCGATTTTGTATACATTTCTTCCTGTTGTGATAATTAGTTTACTACCAATTAATTTGTGAATTTTGCTTCCGTTATTAAATTTTGTTAATTTATTTCCCAAAATGTTTGGAGTTGGGTGGTTCTGTATTTAGTAGTTGATAGTTGGCTGCACAAATTGTAATTTAAAAATGGGTTGGGTCCTAATTGAATGACCTTGCCTTTTTCTTCTTTGGAATTGTATCTGTGTTGTATTCACTACTACACTTGCTTCATCTTCATCATTAATGGCACTACTAATTCAGACAATACTGCAAATGATTTTCTACTGGATAAGTCTATTGAGTTCATGTGAATTTGTGAACGACAATTCCATAAATAAGACAGTTTAGACTTCTCAAAGAAACAGAGACGGTTAGCAAAGCAATCAACCAGCGGTACTCCTAGCAGCCAGCCGCTTGTCGTTTTGTCACGACGATTCAGATTGCCATTTCATTTTGGAAATGAAAACGATGATCTTCAAATCAGAAACCATGGAACGTCGTTAATATTTCAAGTTTATTCCAAAATCATGCAGATACCCGTCGAAAATGTAAATTCATGGTTGTTTTTGTTTTCGTTGCTGGTTTTCTAATTGTTTCTCGTTTTCCAATCGTTTTCTTGATCAACATATAGATGACGAGGGAGGAGTTCTCGTTGGAGGTTGAGATTGGAGTTCCAGAAACATGGATCGACGTTTACTGTTTCAGAACATTTTCCATGGCGATTCCGTCGGTCCGCGGTGAGATTCCGAAGACCTTCAAGTCTTCTGCTTCTGATATTCATTGCCGGAAATCATATTTCCTAAAGATTTCGTTCTTCCAATTAATATTTTTATTTTTAAAAATTATTAGTTTCTGTTGTATTTCAAAATGGTTTCAGTTGAGTTTAGAGGATGTAATTGTTGGAACCGGTCAGAAACTCAACTGATATGGAGTTTCCGGTGAGTTTCTGGCCTGGAATCGTGAAGGTATAGTTTTCTCGCCGGGAAAACTTACCGGCTGAAATTATTGCCGGATGATCGTCGGATTATAAGAGACACCGGGTACCAGTAATAATGGAACTTTCTTGCATGGTGTTTTAATTTTGGTAGTTGAATCTGTATATATCCCAAAAAAGACGATTATAATGACATAATAGGAAGAATTACTTTGGAGTCCTTCAGATTTTTACTGATCTGCGATTTGGTATCACTAGTTTGAAAAATATGTTATTACACCTTCTAAAGTTTCAATGTAACTATTAGGTACTTCTGTTAGTATTTTGGTCATGTTTTCATCAGTTTGGTTAATTGCAATTTGATTCTCATGAATTTCATTTTGGTCCTCCAACTTTAAAATATTTATATTAAAAATATTTCTTAATTTTAAAAAAATAAAAAATTGTTAATATTAACCCAAAAAACCAAAAAAAAAAACAAACTTCTTCTTTATTAATATTAAAATATTTATTAATTTAAAAGAAATTAAAACTCAACCCATATTTTATCTTTTTCTTCTTTCCCTTCACTAATTTCTGCCACCACCACTGGTAGAATTGCGACAACAGTAGACCACCATCTTCGTTTGCCCACCACTGATTTGAAAAACAAGTCACTGCCTCTTTTAATTCTACCACCAACACTAGTTGCTTTCTCCCTATCGCGATTGACCACCACCGTTAAACCTTGAACATCAAAACCCTACAACAATCCACCACTGCCCGTCGGTTCCTCCTCAACCATTAGCTCCAATTGCGCCACCCGCATCACCCTTGCCCCTCACAGGCACCCTTTCGCCTAACCTCCATTCACTCTCCCTATTGTGACCCACACTTCATTGCTACCTCCTTCATGAAACCTGAGATCACCGACCACCAACCTGAAGTCAATATCCACTTTCAATTTCAAAAAATTGGAGAAAGAGAGCTTTCATTGTCATAGTTTCGACGAAGCTACTGCCTGTGAAGGAGTAACTAGAAATCTCGAGGAATACCAGCACAACAGTATTCTTAGATTTAAACAGTCTGAAGGCCTCTAGGTATGTTCTTAACTTCCTCGCATTTTGTTCATTATGATTATATATATGGCTTGCAGTGTGGAAACCTGATTAGTCTGTGCATTTGGTCTGGTTCATGTGTTTTGGATTTGTGATTGTGACTCTGTTTTCATGATTTTATATGTTTCATTTTCTCATCAAAAGATTCTAAGGAAGTCAAGCTAAAAGGTCCATTTGAGGAAGATTTCATCATTGTCGGTGGCTCGCCGGTACATATGCCAAAGACAAATCTCGTAACAAGAATGTCAAGCAGCTTACCTGGGTTCTTCTCCTCAAAGCTCAGAAGGCTCTCATCTTTTTTTTCTTAATTGGGTGTTGAGATGAAGAAGAGGAAATTATTCTAGTTATGGATTTAATTTTTTTTTTTTTATATTTTTGAGTAATTTTATATATTTTTATTTTTGTTAAAATTAAGAAAATTTTAATATAAATATTTTAAAGTTGGAGGACAAAAAAAAATTTATGAGGATCAAATTATAATTTCCAAACTAAAATGATGGAAATAAGACGGAAATATTGACGAAGTATCTAATAGCATATTTTTTAAACTAGTGGTACTAAATTGCAGATTAACGAAAACCTGACAGACCCTAGAGTAATTCTCCGGACAGAATAAGTATAACCATTGTGATTGGGCTGTTGAGTGGGCTACTTTGGACTTCTAGTGGACCACAATTGTGGGCTGTATAGCCCAATTTTGTTCTTGTTCCTCTCCCCGTCTTTGCCATCTCTGGCTCTCCGCTTCAGACAACACTCTGTTCAGTAGGGTTTTAGTTTTGAGGAAAAGGGAAAATTTATCCGTAACAATGGCGACCAAATCCCTGATTCGAGCCGGAGCTTCACTCATGAATCGGATGTTTCTATCAAAACCTATTCTACATCAGGACCCTAACACGAATCGTGAAATTGCATCTCACGGATTCAAAATTACTCCTCAACTATTCCCTTCTCTCTCCAAATTCCCAAATTCCCTCAAGTCTCCCCAAAATGACGCTCATTCCATCAACAGGCTCGCCGATGAAGGGTTTTTGCATCCCTGTGGTCTTCCTTCTCTCGGTTTCTTCTTGCCCGAAGGTATTCTCGGTTTCGTCTCTGAATCTTCTTCTTGTTTTGATGATAAATTTTCGATTTACTACAGCAGGAATTGATTAATGATGTAATATAAGTTTTCAGTTACACCAAAGCATTTCCCTTTCCTCTCTGATTCTGATATTTAGACATTATGGAAAGCAGTTATATTTCTTGTTTCAAGTATGCGGTTGCCATGATGACTAAGATATAGTGTGGATTACTAAGATTTTCTGTTTTGTTATCTTTGATGCATATTCTTGCATATTGACATTGGTATCTGAATATTTGTTGAATTTACATGCTGGTAGCAGAGAAAATGTTATGGTTTTGGACTGTTTGTGGAGGAAACATGTCTATTATTTGTTAATCTAACCAGATATGACTTGCAAGTTTCTTATCTCATAAGTATGAAATTGATATGGCTGTGTTCTGGCTCATTTAAAATTCATAGACCTTAGTTTGGTTTGCCTTTTCAACTGATGCGTAACTGCTACTACTATCTTCTTCAGGTGATTCATCAAATGAGCCAATGCTTTTGATTAAGAGGACATACCAACCAAGCGTCATTAAAAGAAAAAGGAATCACGGTTTCTTTGCACGGTATCTGTCACATTCATTCCAGAGTTTTTACTATTGTTTATTGAGGGAAAAGGGGAACTTGGGTTGTTCTTTTTCATGTATCTTGTATTGCTTGTGTTTATTGATTTCAAGTCATAATGTGGCCCATGCTCATCTGTCTCAATTTTCCACGTGCTTATCAAACTCATCGAAATAAATATGCATGTATGGTCTGATTAATGAAACTTGGTATGTGAACAGAAAGTCAACCAAGGGTGGTAGAAGAGTCATTGCTCGAAGGATAGCAAAAGGTCGTTTCAGGATCACTGCTTAGCATCTGAATGAATCCATTATTGAAATAAAAATTTCTTCAATTAGAAGCTGCCTTTTTCTCATGGTATGAATGCCAAATTACTAAAGACATGTACTCCTTTTGGTGGTTCAGTCTACTCTATGTTTAATGCCTTTTACGAGTACAGTGCAAGTTTAGTTTCAGTCTTTGATTTGTTTACAATATTGTATCAATATTTTGGGGAAATTAAGAATATGATGAACATAAACATATCTTGATAGTAGTTGCAGAAAAGCTTGTTTTCTTAAATCCATATTTTTGCTTTTGGTTTGTATTTGTAGATGTGTTCGTATTGGTGATATCTTTGGAAGGGAAAATGAACCGAGTGAGTGATTTGTGTTTTAGTAGCTAATAAGTGATTTGTGCTAGTCCAATTGATTAATGCATGCTTAGAGTCACTGTATGCAACACCAAGTTGTTAGTGAGCTAGTTTTACTGTTGGTTTTACCTGATGAATGCAGAAAGAGTTGTCACCTGCGGAATTGTTTGTGTCCCATTTATTGACTTGTATGATATCAAAAATTTACAATTATTTAGTAAGACTAATTAAAAGCAGGATATCTCCTGGTTTGATTGTCTCTGAAAAGGTAAGAAGAGTCAGTGTACACAGAATAATGATGTTAATGATTGAAAGCAGAGCTGAATTTTTTACAATAATTGAGTACTTTGCAATCAAGCTACCCTCTGTAAAGGAATAGAGATTATCAAATTGTTCATTGAATGGCCCAGTTGAACATCTACAGTATATTGTTCAAGAAATATATATAACACACTACATATGCACGGGCAGCTTTTAGACAGGCCTAATCTTTGTCTCCTACGGTACAGGCAGCTCTCTTACTAGTTTTCTTAGCTTTTTTTTTTTTGTAGTCTGTATTTCCTTTTTCCTTCTCTCTGTGTCCTGTTTTATGTATTATGGGATTGATGGAAGTATCTGTATACTGTACTTTGCTGCTTGGTAAATAATGCATACATTATGAATTGTACCCGATAAATTTTTTACTTTTCACCTTTTCATACAATTATGTATCTCATCATTAGAGGACAACAACTGAAATTGGCCTTTTTTCCAACTTTCAGTTGTTCATATTATATCATACATCAGCCATAAACAATGTCCATAAATATATACGTTTGATCCCTTGTAATGGGAATCTTATGAACTGACGCGTTAAGCCATATTTGGTAGAATTTTTTGGGCCAGTTAAGAACCAAAACAATTCCATTTCGTTCTAAACAATCAAAATCTTCGACAGAGAGAACAGAGAAGAGTTTATATATTGAATCCTTCACTGTTATTGGGAACCATGGCTGTTGGGATTGGAATCAATTACAACTAATAATGAACTTCAAAGCAATTCAATTGCTCAATTTTTCTTATAAAAGAAAAATTCTTAAATTTACAATATTACAGTTGAAACAAGATAAGCAAAACAATTGGCGCAATTTACTCAAGTTATTTTGACTTACGCTGTAAAATAAGTGGGTATTTACTGGACAAACACAATCAACCTAGCAGTGGTTTGGCGTTTGCAACTAGTTTGCCGATGAACAAAGATTTATGATTGGCAGACGATGAAACTGGAGCCGGTTGATGCAGCGGTGACCGACGAACAGAGGAGCTGCAATTAGTTGCCGATGATGACCTCCGCCGCTAATGGAGCTGCAATTAGTTGCCGACGCCGATGCTCCATTTCCAAGCTTCACTTAATTTAATCGTTTGTTTTGATTTGTGTTTAAAAGTGTGGATTAGTCCAAGAAGGCAATAAAAGTGTGGGTTTGTCCAAGAAGATGATTAAAGTTTTAAAATGGTCCTTGAAATTTATCATTATCTTTTGCTTAATTGCCTGTCAAAAGACGTCATTTTAATGTATAATACACGGCTTACTCGCTCTCCATTAACATGTACAACACGCGCTGTTAACAGGTTGACAGAAGGACTTTGTGAACTACACGCAAATAGTTGAAGGGTTGTTTAACTCTATTAGCAGATTTAGGGGCCTTATAAAAAAATCAATTATAATACAGGGACCTTCAGATACATTTTGACCAGAAAAACGTTGAAGAGTTTTGCTGGTTGTCCTTTTGAGAATCTTTACATATGTGAAGAAAATCATAGTAGAGTTTTGTTCATTGTGTCACTCTTTTGAAATTCTTTACATATGGAAAGAAAATATTTTACGAGTTTAGTGCATTGAGTCACCCTTTTTTGCAATTTACTCCAGAAGTCATACAAAGATTAAGACTTTTCTTGTTAATTTATGAAGTTTAGAAACACTAATTAACCATACATTATTAGTAATTAACCTTTCTCCTAACTAAGCAACGAAAATTCAATTAATATATATATGACTTTACTTAAAAGAGGGTAAGAAATTTAGTATGCTTGATTTGCAAATTAAACAAATCTTGGTAAATGGTAATTAATAATAATAGCTATATGTATATATATATATATATATTTATACAAATACAAGATATAGAGTTGGAAGAAGAATATGAAAATGGAAAATGAAAAAAAGAAAAGGATATATATGACATGGAAAGGAGCCTACATTTATATTTATGAAACCTCCATAACAATTACTTACTGAAGAACCTGAACTAGTAACATTTAGGTATTCCCATAAGAGTTGAACTCACTATCTTATGCGTATTTTGGGAAAATTAATGAACTTTCCTCCAAAAACTACTAAAATGACCAATACCCATTATTACAACTACATAGCTAATTAAGCATCCCAAGAACAGCTTGAAGGAAGATTGATATTAGGGTTTGCACCAAATTGATGAGCACTTGAAAATGCTGATAATGAAGAAGAAGATGATGAAGATGAAGGCAATGATGAAATAATAGCATCCATAAAATCCATTTGATTGTTGGTTGGCACGTGCGAGTCATGTGGATTCCCAAGTTGAAAACAAGGAAATCTAGCACTAGCACCAATTGGGTCAATTTGTGATGATGCTGGAATAATATTACAACAAATGTCTGTGTTGTTCATACCTTCCATTGCTTCACATAATTTTGGCATCATAAATGGTTGATTTTCTTCATAATCCATCACAGAATCTTGGTTATGATGATGATCATTACCAAACTTAATACTTTGATTATGATGATGATCAATGAAATGTGGACCACCTCCATTGCTCAAAATTTGATCTTGATGATTTGGGTCAAGGTGTTGAGGAGGTGGTAAGTATGGGAATGTCCACATTGGATCAAAACAAGATGATGAATCATTAGTATTATTTTGTGGTTGTGAAATTATGCAAGGTGGCAAATGAGATAAATCAAGATTATTATTAGTGTTATTATTAAGTTGACCAAAACTTTGTAGCAATGGAGTTGGGGGAGGAAGGTAAATTTGGTGGTCTTGCTGTTGAGGATTTAAGATGAGATTAGGGTTTGCATTTAAAGAAAAGAAAGCTTTCTCAGCAGCAACATTAGGGTTATTATGAACATGATCTGTAAAAGCAGCTAAAGAAGGAACATCATGAGCTATTAATCTTTTCTTTATGCTTGAATTCCAAAAATTCTTCACTTCATTGTCTGTTCTTCCTGGTAAATGTTTAGCTATTTGTGCCCATCTGTTCAAGAAATTTAAAAAAAAAAAAAAAAAAAATTCTCTATTATATATATATTGTTCATATAATTTGTGAAAATTAGATTGTTTCAACTTAATTATTAAAATTAGGTTATAATTAAGACTAGAAATTAATTAATTAAGGTTAAAGAAACTTTTTTCTTATTTATACCTATTTCCAAGAAGGCTATGGAGCTCAACAATGAGAGCTGCTTCTTGAGCAGAGAAGCTTCCACGTTTCAAGTCCGGTCTTAGATAATTAATCCATCTTAATCTGCAGCTTTTCCCACATCTCTGTAGTCCTATTATAATATCAAGAACAATAAGAAGAAAAATAAACAATTCTGAATTTTTGTTATATATGAAAATCAAGAATTAAATCATAGAATTTAGAATAAACAAATTAATGAAAAAATAAAACATAGAATGGCCATGGTAGATCAAGAAAATGATGTTGACCTATATATATACATAAAAAATCAAGAATTGTATGTATGTTTCTATTAGTCAGACAGAAAGAGAAGGAAGTATATAAATAAATAAATAATATGCATACCAGCAAGTTTGGGAACAGAACTCCAGCAGCCATGGCCATAGGTTGAAATGTAGTTGATGAGTTTCTCATCTTCTTCTGGAGACCACAGTCCTCTCTTCACTTTCTGTTTGTTACAGCAAGAGTGATGACCCATTTCTCTCTCTCTAAAGAAATAATCAGAGAGAGAAGTGCTTAAAGAAAAGAGGCTTTTTTTATCTTTCTTTCTCTATTCTCTAGCTATAACAGCTAGAAAAAAATGAAGAAGGGCAGTAGAAGTAGTACAATTAACAAATGGTGATATGATATGATGACATATAATATGAGAGAAGAAGAGCTTTTTAGAGAGAGAAAGTAAATTAAAAAATTGAAATGGGTGGGTCCAAATTAGGGTTTGTGGGCAAAAGGCTAAAAGCTGCAGGATCATACTGAGAGAGCTGTATGGCTTATAATGGGATCCTCCCTTTGCCACGTGTCGTCCATGCACTGCTTTGTGGGTCCTTCTTCTTTGGGTCCCACATTGTTTCTAGTCCCGCCGGATCAAACAACAGTTTCAATTTCATTTCATATTCATAATCCCATGCATCATTTGATTAGACTAATTAATAACCTTAATTTAACTTACACACTTACTAAATTTGGGTTAATCGTACTAAAATTACTTTCATAATTCTAATTGAAAAAACGATTATTTCAAATTTATTTACCCATCGTTCAATTTAAATGTTAAAATTAATGAAGAGATTAAAGTTATTGTTTATTTCTCTTTCTTTATATATAATATAAGGATAAATTAATTAAGACATAATCAAAATAAGACATGAATTTCCGTACTATTTTATGATAAAATCTGATGATTTATTGACTTGAATTATTACTCTATTAATTAGTCATAACTAGTTATGTATTGTGTGTTGCATCAAATTAATTATTTATTTTAAATAACGTACCCCATAAAAAAAAAAAGAGAAGCAATAACAATATAAGCAATCATTAATCCGAATTAAGATAATCCAACCCAAGATTTATATCACTTTAATTAAAAGTGTGATTAAAGAGGAACGATATTTTGCATTAGGGAATCTAACAAACAATAATTATATTTATAAATACATATATTATTAATAATTAAATTTCAAAATTTTTCATAAAGAAGCTGATTGTATACGGGCCTGCACACAGCTGGAAATCTTTTTTAAGTTATAATAAAAAATAAACTTGGAAATGAAAGGTTTCGTGAAGGTAGAGCTTGGTGTTAAAAAATGGAGGAGGTAGGTCATATTGTTGCATTAAAAGGGTGACAAAATTATGAGAAGATGCTTTTCTGCTACACAAAATTTCATAATTTTGGCACACAAATTATTATCTAGTACCAATTTTCTAAATTCTTTTCTTTTAGATAGAACGATCAATATATAATCATAATCATAATTATTATTATTAATTATTATTATTATTTTGACTTGCGGGTCAAAAAGATTATTATTTTACTCCAAACATATTACAAATTACTGGAAAGAATTGTTTATTTTTTTTTTAATTAGTAATTGACAAATTTGGTGTTTATAATTTATTTTCTGAATTCAATTTTTAAAGTTAATTTTGACTTATGTTTCTAAGGAGAATAGTAGCTTTATGCTCTATTAATTGCGTAATTCACAATATTTATTTGGTAATTGGAAAAATAAAATATGTAAATAATTCATTTCTAAATAAAATAAACAATTCATCTTAATTATAACTTAAAAGTTATTAATTTAACACTTCAACTACTGTTATGTAACTTTTAGCGTAAAAATACTAAATATTATTTTCCACAAAATTTTCAGAGATTTAAATAATGTTTTAGAAAATAATAAAATTTTCAATTTTTAATTATGATAATTATTAAAAATAATTAATAACTACAATTATTAAATCTTAAATTCAATCTATCCTTCTATAAATAACTAATTTTTCCGGATGTGATTAAGGATTTGCATTATAGCCATTTTAAAATATTAAGTATGAGAATTATTCATAATTTCCTTCCTAATAATTAATTTTTTTTTTTATTACAAGAATGAAGTATCCAATAATTTTAAAGGACATTAATCAAGAATAAAGTCATGTCATGTGTTTATTAGCTAAATCATCTTTCAATAAATATTTTTGAATATGCACAAAAATGAGCACTTATAACTTACATTTTATATATTTAATATGTAAAATTCTAACATTTGTGTGATTAAGGTTCGAGCTTATTAATAAAATTCAATTATTTCACCTTAATGAAGTATTTGCAACTATTCTTTTCACATTTATATTCCCTTCATGCATTCTTCTAAATTTATAATTAAAGATTAATTAATTATTATATTACTTTCTAAAAAAGAGAAGGGCCAACCACTTGCCTCAAATTTCTTTGACATGGTGTTTGTGTAATGCTTTTGTCTTCGTATAACAAAGTCCTCTCTAATTATAATTAGTAAATGTTTAAGTATCAAAATTATCTTTTTTCAATAGAGAGTATGTTTAATTAGATATTTCTTAGTTAGTTGGCAAACCTAAACCCCACCCCTTTTTAATTTTTTACACACTCTTAAAGTAGTTCTACATATGGTTCTATGGTCTATCCCTATTAAAGGTGTGTGGATAATCCTATGTGATTAAGTAGAATAAAGAAATAAAAGGCTTATAATAAAGAAGGTGATTCCTACAAATTGATTTAAATCATTTTGATTATAAGTTGAGTTTAACTTATTATAAGTTTAATTAATGAACAATGAACTAAACTAAAATGATAATGGACTAATAGATCCTAAGACCCAGAATTTTTACTTAGCTACAAACTCGTCAATCTGGAGAAAACTTATATCATGAAATTTATGGAAAAAACTAGTCTTTGTTGTGTAGCCTATTAGTATTAGTTAAAGTATTACATTAATCCAAAAAGGACACAATAAGTAATCTTTTTGCCTAGGCATTCATTAAGTGTTTTTATACATAAGTAAAGAGAGTATGCCAACTGGGTGTAATTCTGATTTCAATTCCTCTCGATTTTAACTACAATTTGACTAGTGTTTTTAAGGAGATAGTTACTCTTTGCTGTATAGCTCACCGAAAATATTACTCTTCAGCGTGAAATCAATAGTAGTTTTTTATTAATTCAAGATCTTTTTCATTCACAAAATTTTCCTTTGTAAGAATGCATATTAATTGTGTGATGGCAGGCAATCTAATTAAAACCTATTGTCATTTTAACATTGTTAAGTTTGGTAAGAAAATAACAAAAATAGATTAGTATTCCAAAAATTAAATTTGGCACTCAAGTCCAAGAATAGCTGAAAATGATAAGTTATGCTAAGAATACCTATTTTGGACTAAATTGTGTTTTCCTCCATCTACTGCTGCAGCTACTCGATAAAGACAGTAGATTGAATCTGTTAAGCTTCTTGGAATATGGCTTCAATTTTGCTAATTTAATCAAAACTGTTTTATTAGCTTTACAATATATAAATAGAAATTAAATTATAATTTATGGTAACCCTTTTTAATTTTCTTTTAAAAGTAAAGTATAAGTTATATCTTAAATTTCTAATTATATAGTATTAAATTTACTACTTTGTTTGTGGAGATAGCTTTAAAAGTTTATTTATTTGATGAGCATATTTTAGTAATAAAGGCCTTTTGAATTCAAATGAATTTTTTAATAAAAAAATTTATTAATGAATATGGTACTTCTTTTCTGAATACTAAATTGATGCTAATAATGTAATTGACAGGAATCGAACTCAAAATTTTTAAATTTTAATATTTCCGTAAAAGGCGAAATGACCAATCAGTCACAAGTATGAAATCTTAGACTTTTAACTTATAATTAAGTCATAAAAAGTATTTTTTATTGGGTTTAGATGTGGTAAAAAGTATATAATATTGGAAAAACAAAGATAATAAGCTGAATTGTCAACATTAGAAAGGTGGTTCACTATAATGATTCAAAAAAGTGAAAGTAACATTGTAGCTAACAATATTAATTAAGCTAATTTTTAAGTGAACGTGTTTCACAATAAGGATTAGACAACCAAATTTATAAATAAGTATTTGATTAGCACAAATTAAGAGCAGAATCTCATCCCATAATTTTTAAATAATCGAGCTATTGCATTGCATTTGCATATTATTAAATACTACAACTCCTAATTGACAAACCAATTAAGGGAAATAAAGTAGGAATTATACGTTCGAAATTAGGAAATTTAATGTTTATAAAGAAAAAATGTATTATATATATATATATATATATATATATATATATATATATATATATATATATAT
>CANUEY010471081.1:0-12403 GCA_948099555.1 Croton setiger | reverse complement strand
TATTTTAATATATCTCTCTATCTATATCTCTATCTCTCTCTCTCTCTCTCTCTCTCTCTCTCTCTCTCTCTCTCTCTCTCTCTCTCTCTCTCTCCCCCTCCTTATTTTTGTTTCTTTTTTCCCTTCTCACCTCCTCAAAATTATCTCTCCTTATTTTTTTTTCTTTTTTCCCTTCTCACCTCCTCAAAATTATTTCCAACATTGAACTCGAACATTTGTTTCTTCTTCACAAAATTTATGATGTCGTCGTAAAAATCAAATTCTATATATTTTCATCAAATTCTAAACTCAAAATATTTTCATCACATTTATTTTCCTTTTATTTAATTTTATAATTATCTATTTTAATTATTTGCGCTACCGTAAATTTAAACGATCGCATCAAAAAAAAAAAAACCCTACCAGTACCCCTTGTTTTACGTGTGGCAACAATTTTAAGAGTCCTAAAAATTAAATCATTTATATACTTTCAATTTAAATTCTTATAATGTTCATATATATAATTTCTTAATAAGTAAATAATCTTTTTACTAAAATGATACTTATGCAATAAAAATCGTAAAAATGCGTTATTAAATTGATGCATGATGTATGGTTTCGATTTGGAATGTCACACAGGTGTGAAAATAAATTAATACTAATAAAAGTAAAAATAAAACAAAAAGGAAAGGACAACAAGGTAAAAAAAAATGTTATTTCACTAATTTTAAAAGAAATGTACTATATATCAAATAAAAAGTGTTATTTCATATAGTTTCCCAAGTAATATTAAAAATAAAAAAACTAAATTATGTAATATATAAAAATATATAGGATAAATAATGATTATCCCAAAATCTAATTAAGAAAGATTTACAAATATGAATATGAAACTTATCCTATAGCTAGAAAAAGATAAATATAAACCATCACAATTATGTAAGCATACATTAAATAATGACAAACTATAAATTTCATAAGGAAAAAAAAACATAAATAAATTTAATTCACATATTCCTAATTTAAAATTTTTTGATGTCTCCGATTTAATACATGTATCATAAAATAACAGTAATCTGAACATATAAATCTACTCTTATCCTATTTATATTTGCTAGTACTGTTAAAAAAATTATATATTTATATTAGGTAGAACAAATCATATTACTACACCAAGCAGCCCAGATGCTCTTGCAGAATTCTCCTCCAATCATTCAAGCCTCAAACGTATCGAAACTATGTCGAACCGCAACTGTAGTTGCATTGCATATATGTAATTGATTTTTATGAATATATTTTTGCTACTTCGTGGTAATATACCTTTTATTATCATCTATTATTCATTAATTAATAAGCAATTTATCTTTTATATATGTCTACACTGTTAATTTGATTTATTATTTATCTTGAATATTTTAGAAAATGAATTAAAGCAACTAATAACAAACTGCTTATCTGTGAAAGGAAAAAAAACTATAGTCGGAGAAACACATTAATCTCTTACAAGGAACACTCTCTAAACTACACCATACATCACCACAAAATTTACAGAACAACCTATTTTGCTAATTAAATCCTGTCCCATGTTAGTATATTTTTTCTTTCTTTCCCCGCCCCATGTAAAACAAAACAAGATGTAAAAAAAAAAATTGCATATCACTAAATATATAGATATATATGGATCACCGAGAACCTTCGAAAATTGCAACAGGCAGGCACATACCCACTTCAATCCCATCAGAATTCTTTGATCTTGAACATAACTTGCTTATCCACAGATTGCAAAATTCCATTATTTTCAGCAAAATTTGAATAATCATGTTGATCATCATCAACTGATTGAATGGCAAGATTCAAATCAAGTGAGATAACTTGTTTTCTCCCCTCAGATTCTTCTTCTTGTTCTTCTTTATCTTCAACTTTTACTCTTGTTGAAGGGGAACAAGCTCTTGATAGTGAACTCAAACTTTCACAACTGAAAATAACAATAGCATCTTTAAGAGGAACATTTTCACCACCATCAATTGTTACTCTTCCATATTGGATTGCATTTTTTATGCCCTTTTGAGAAGAATAATCAATCTGCTCTACATCTTCCATAAAGAACACCCGGTGCGGATTTTCATTCAAGGCTAAACCAAATCTCTCATAATAACTGCAACCCAATTCATTTCTTGCTCTCTTTTTCTTGTTTTCCTCAGTTGAATCAGCTCTAATTGATGAAAATTGACTTGCACCAATTGAAATATAATTAGCCTGAGAACCGAAAACAAGTTTCGCTATCTCTCTTGCAACATTCTCTTTTCCTTCTGAATCAAGGCCTAAGAAACAAAGCCAAGTTTCTTCCCTTTCTTCGCGGCCCCCGCGTTTCTTATTAGACCTGCATTCAAGAATGGTTGTTGCAATTTCAGGAATTATATGTTTTTGCCATGGAACCTTTTTCTCCAAGCTATCACATAGAATCTTCAAGTTTAGGTCATTCAACTCCTTGAAGCTTTGAAGACCTTCTGTGTCATCATCCATTGCCTCACTCGAAGATGCCGAATTCGGACTAGAATTTGGATTCGACAAAAGTTCAGGTTTGGGAATGGTTTCAGGCATCCAAGGTTTATGCTCTTTTGCAACTTCAAAAATAACTGGCCAGCTTGATTGTGCTCGATTTAAGCTCGTTTCGCACTCATGGGAAGATACTGATATAGGTGAAGGTGGAGATGAAGCAAATTTTATGGTTTTTCGAGGAATCACATCGCAAAATGATTCCCATTTCTTGGAATAGTGAATTGTATCACTATGTTCCTGCAAAAATTTAACAATATATACACATTAGCTAACATACAGAATCTATGTAAACAACATTGAATCCTATATATATATTTATTTATTTATTTATTATATTTATTTATTGTTTTAGCTAATCAAATACTCCTTCCGTCTCTCAAAACATATCATGACATTCAATTAGTTCCAATACAAGTGTCAGTATCAAATAAAAAATAAAATCACCCATTTTCTTTTTTCATCTACATCCAAAATGGATGTAAGAAAGGAAGCTAGATTATTAAAAACAAGTACCTTAACCTCAAAGCTGATTCTTTTGGTATCTTCCTTATGCTGCTGAATCCACAATGGCAAGGTAGAGCTAGTAGTTGAAACTGTAAGGTTGGTATTAATTAAGTCCTTGTTATGAGCTTCTCTATTGTAATTGACAGAAGTATCTTTGTAGCAACTTAAGTGATTATCATCAACAAGTGGCCAGCTATATCCATAACCATTAGATTGTTTGCTTCTTGCAAATGTCGTTGGAGATTGCGAACCACTGTAAATTATAAGAAGGATTATATTAGTTTGGAGAAACTTAGAAGAATAGTTGAAGAAAAAAGTATGATCAATCACATACCTTTCAAGATTGAGAGTTAGGCTTAAGCTCCCAACTGGAATTGTGAGAGGATGTAATTCCCAGATAGTCTGTAAAGAAGGGCAACCAGCCTTACACTTGATATAAGTTTGGAAAGTTGCAGTACCCAAAAGCCAGAATCTTCCATTTTCACCAATTCCTCTAACTAATCTTTTGATTTCCATGATTACACTCTCCAAAGAGCAACAGTAGCTTCTTCTTTGCTCGCCGTAGTTCGACCAAAAATCCGAAACCCATTTCAGATCACCCAAGTACAAAATAACACCTCTATTTATATAGTTATTTGCTATGCATCTAAGCTCCACAAGCCTCTCTTCGACCTCTTCTTTTGAAAGATCCCTTATAGAGGAAAGAGGGAAAGTAACGAACAGAGCGGAGTTTAATTCTCTAGGTGCCAACCCTCTCTCAATCTTATCCATAACTCCTCTAACCACACTTTCAGTACTTGCTATGCACTCTCCTGTAATAACTGTGTTTCTGTTTTTATTCGCTAATGAGTTTAAAATGCTCATTACATCATCATTGCTGGCTTTAGGATCATCGAATAATGGCTTGCGTAGTGAGACTCCAGTACTAAAAGGTAATGATGTTTGGGAAACATTTGTAGTAGTAATTATTTGTTTAGAGTGGCAACTTGTATTATTATCAGTGGTTTGAGAACAAATGTCTAAAGAAACATTTTGTTCAACTTTGTTCTTGACATGGGTACTCGAAAAACCGGCCTCTCTCATGACTCTACTAACACTGGGGTCATCAAGAATGGAAATTATGAGTTGTTCAATCTCAATCTTTAAAGCTAAGATGGGTTGTTGTTGGTTTTCAATGGAGCCTCGACGCTGGTGAGCCTGAGCACGCTTAAAGGCTGCCACCAACGCGTTGGAAAGGGAAGGAAGAGAAGAGTGAGGGCCTAATAGAGCAGTGGAGGTAGAAGCCGGAAGGCGATTGAGAGCAACATTGAAGCAAAGCTCTAAAGCTTTACATTGGAGAGGATGGGAATGGGATTGAAGACAAGCTCTTCTTAGAAGACCATTAGAAGAAGCAAGCATAGCACTTGCCACATGAAGAGGAGTGACTTGGCCATGTCCGCGCCGACGAGCTAGACCAAATGCTTGTTTTACTATGCTTGCAGCGTCTGGAGTAAGAGTCTGCTGTACACTGCAAATACCTGCTCTCATTTTTTTTTTCTCTCTGGAATAGAATAATTTTCAAAACTATAATTGCACTATAAGGGATTTTTGTTTCATAGGTTTTTTGTTTTCTTTGTTTTGAATGAGTATAGGATGAGAAATGATAGAAGAATGATGAACTGTGTAGCTAGCTACCAATTGTAGAACTAAGAAACAATCTGGTTTATATTATTGAATGAGGGGTTTGTACTTTTCTTGTTAGTGAGGCAAAATTTTTAGTCTTTGTATGTGAAAGTGGCTTGCATGTGATGCTACATATCTCTCTCTCTCTCTCTTATCATATAAAGGTAATAGTGGATAATTAAAAGAAAAGAAAAAAAAAAAGAAAAAAAGTTGGACTTCCTCTCTCACTCTCTCTTATACGGCGGTAGATTTAATATATATATGAACTTTGTAAAGCACTAACCTTTAAGGAGTAAATATCAATAAATAGCCTATTTTAGTATTGATCTGATGGATCTTTTTACGTTCTACAAAAACAATGACAATAAAATGTAATGGTTTTGGAGTTCTATTTTTATTATTTACATTGTTGACACTAATTTAATGTATTTTTTTAAAATAAAAAAATAAATTATCTTAATGGATAGTATATAATATTATTCAGTTCATTACAATCGTTTATTATATTAAAAAAATTATTTATAGAATAAACACTTTGTTTTGTCTTGTTCTTTAAAAAAAAAAAAAAATTGGTACCTTGCTCAAAGACATGTCTAAGAAGGAATAAGCCCAAAAATAGATGATGAACAAAAGAAAAAGAAGGATAAAGAGAAAGAGAAAGAGAAAGAGGAAAGAAAAAGGGAAAAGAATGATGGATAGAGGACTGGACTGGCTGTCTGGTTGAAGGGAAAATTGGGAAGTGTGGATTTGTTAATATTATTGCTTTTCTTTTGTTTTTGTCTTTTTGCTTTGCTCGATTCTCGAACAAGTGGAATATTAATAATGCCTTTGATGATTGAGTGATGGATGTCACAAAACTTCACACTAACAGATTTCATGAAATCTATGTATACATTATTTAAAAAATTAAAATAAAAAACATTCTCTTCTCTGTCCTCTCAACACATTCTCTCTCTTTCCTTTCATAAAGTTGTCTTTGAGAACCTTTATTTCAAATCTTCTCGCTTTTCTATTGTTATTTTCTTGTCATTTTAGAAATTAGCTATTTCTTTTTTATTCCTTTTCTTATACATTTTTACTCAACACTCTTTTCAATTGTTAAGATATCAAGTCAGAAATAAATTGATAAATTGACGTTTAATGTTTATAAAATATTTCAAATTTGGTGTGATAATTTTTTTTTTAAATTTATTTTCTTGGAATAAAAAGACAAAATAAAGAGTTTTCTAAAATCATTTTATTAAGAGCAATCCAAACATATAATTATTCTTTAAGGTTGATACATCATTTGACCAAAATTGATTAAAATTTGTTGGGCTTAACCTTTCTTTGTCACCTGAAATCGTAATATAATAGGTCGATTCAATAGCTCAATTTTAGTGAGGAGTCACTAGCATCCTTAAATCAATATAAAAGTCATCATAATGATGAATTCAAGTCAAAAGGTTTATTCGAGCTAACATACTTGCTTGACTCTAGAACTTTTCTGTTTCAATTGAATTTTCATTGCTTTTTGCGATCATCTGTCAAATCTTAGGGTACTACCCGACTTGTCTTATTGGACTCTTCATTTTGATGTAATCAATTGTGAGTTTCACTGTTATTATAACGATGGAAAAGGAAAGTAATCTATGTGGTTTTCAAGTGATTTTGGCCAAATGGTGCATTGACCATCAAAACTAATTCCATATTTTTAAGATGAGATGATTATAAATAACTATTTACTGTGTCTATTCATTGTCAAAAATGAAATGTGAAATATTTTATAAAAATTAAGTACCAAAAATATTTTGGGAGATCAATCGTTTTTTCCCAGATGCGTTGTGATGATTTTCTTTCAATTGATTGCATGGGTCGTAGTGGGATTGGCTCTCATATGAAAGTTTGTTACTTCAGCTAACCCTCTAAATATTTGTAGTCAATGTATTAATGTTGAAGTTTCAGCTAATATGATTAACTCTTGGCGATTATAGGTTTCTATGGAAAACCTGATAGGTCCAGACATAATGAATCATGGGTCTTATTGTAGCACCCATTTCTAATCCATTCGAATTCCAGAATGAGCCGAGTTGAAACGATACAACTGCTTGGACCTATTGACCTGTTATACTGCAATCATCTTGTAAACTGAAATAAATACTATATGTTCAAAATTAATATATGCATCATTATATTAGCTATTTACATTGCTTATATTACATTTACAAATGTTATGGGCTTAACTGTTTGTCTTGTACATGCCATGAGTTCATAATCATAGATACAAAATAAATTAGCTACCCTATAGACTTTTCAGTCTGATGATAAACTGCAGCAACTGTGGAGATGATTCTTCAAACCTAATACCTACGAGTTAGACATATAACTCGCTAAGCAAATTTAGTCCAATGGATACTATTGATAGAATGTAATGGAAAGAGAAATCACACAATCATTTATAATGATTTACCTGAATGACCTACCTGTTAGTCTCTATGTTTTATCTACATTATGCAATAATATATGAAAATCATACGTATATTATATTTCATTTTCATGAAATAGCTCCGTGAGATTATAGTGAAACCTAAGTGACAAGGTAACTGTATGACTGTATGTCGGGCTGCTAAGTCCTAATCATATCATATAAATCTCATGGTCGAGACTGGAATCTCAAACTGTATAGGGTTTAGAACTGCTAGGTAATATGTTGCAACATATCTTTATCTACATGGTTTCTACCCTAACCTTGGTAGAGCATTTTACATTATATTGATTCCACTGACATATATCATATCATATCCTACATAATTACATAACATCTTTAATCATGCCATTTCATTTGATGTTTGGTTTCACCATCTGTTTATACTATTTTCATGTTAATATTTAATTCTTCATGTCTTATTTTTATCATACATGTTTAATAAATAGTCATACGTACTAAATTTATTATTTTGAATGCCCGAAAATCATGTTGACTCACTTGGTTAGACATGGTTATGGTCATGCACGTGTCCAATGGATGCATTGTAGACACGCCCGTGTTCCTGGCCGTTTTCAAATCTGGATGCAATTTAATTTTTGTACAACCATATGCACGGTCATGTTGCAGGCCTTCGTGGATACGCCCTAGAGACATACTCGTGTTCCTGGCCGTGTTCGCCTCTGGATGGATCAGGTTCTTACATGGGCAATCACACAACCTTGTTGCTGGCTATGTGTAAACCTGAGGCGATGGACAAGCTCGATAACACGCGTGTGTTGCCTAATAACATGGCTGTGTCACCAACCGTTTTATGTTAAATAGCCGGACACGCCTAGAGCACACACCTCAAAATAACGTGCTAGCATCATATTAACTCATTTGCATATTAATTATTACAATTTCCAATTCAACAATTCCTTTAAATACACATTAAATTCAAATTCATGCATTATATCAAAGTTAATGTACTAAATCTCTATTTCGAGCTTCCTAGCTCCAACCCTAGCCTTCTTTTTCCTTTTCTTTAGAACTAACTTCACCTAAACAAAAATATTAAACTTAAAAACCCCTTTTCTTAGATGTATATTAAAAAAAAGATGATAGAAATGCTTAATACTTGAAGATGAATGCTTGATGATGGATAATTACTGATGAGAATTGAAGATCATAAGAAGAAAATGGAGAATGAGAGAAGAAAATGGTGAATCGGCGGAAAGAGGAAAAGAAGAAGGAAGAAATTGATTTATTTTCTTTCTAATTACCGAATAGGTGCTTGATGTTTGACTTACTACATACTTGATTCTTCAACTTTACTAAACCTTCTGATGCACTCTTATACATATTAATTCTTTTCAAATAAGCCCTTTCTAACCCAAATGAAATTCTAATGGTTCAAAGAATTTGGTTCGACTTGAACCAATTATAAATGCAAAATAAAATGACAAATCTCTAGGATGTTATGAAATTCAACTGACTGTAGCATGCTACCTTGGGTTTGTCTCAGTGATTTCAACAATATTTTACATCAATACGAGAAATGATCAGGAAAAAGGCAACCATAGAATTTGATTGATGGATTTCATGATGTCATTAATGATTTTGGTTTAACTGATTTTATTTTATGAGGGTACTCATACTTCGGAGTATTAAAGGGAGACGAGTAACTTAATTGAGTCTAAGCTTGATCATATTTTAGTAACAAATTTATGGTGTCATTCTTTCCCTTTGGCTCATGTGTATACATTAGATACATCTTCTTCTAATCATCTTTCTTTATTTTTGGAGGTTCAAAAACATATGGTAAGGTTTGCTACTACTCACTTTCTTTTCTAAAAAAATTTTTGCTTCGTAATCTGAAGTGTAAACAGCTGATTCAAGATACTTGAAATGGTTCAAACTCATTAAATTTGGTGGCTCGGTAGAATAACTATGGTACTACTTTACTCCGTTGGGGTTAGACTTACAAAGATCTCACAAAGTTGAATGGTATGAGTGTCATTGTATTTTAAAGAAGTTGCAGGGGTCTCTGGTTTTTATGGATGTGAATAAGTTTTTGGATGCAAAAAATTGATTCCATGCTTAGTTGAATGATAATGAGATTAAATGGAAGCAAAGAGCTAAGATTTTTGGGCTAAAGGAAGATGACATGAATACAAGATATTTTCACTCGAATGCTATGTCCTACAAGAAGAAAAACCATATTATGTCACTTAAGGTTGGGAATGGCCTGTAGCTGGAGAATAAGACTAAATTGGGATTTCTTTTCACTAAGTGTTTCTCTTCTTTATTTATGGCTAATGAAAAAAACTTGGAAGCAGTCATTAAAAATATTCCAACTTGTATTCTGCAAAGGTAATTCTATTAGCTCCTTATACGGTAGACAAAATCAAAGCTGCTATTTTAGCATGCAACGGAATAAAACTCTTAAAATTGATGGATTTAATCCATCTTTTTTCAGAATTATCGAGATATTGTAGAGCCATTTATTTCTGCAGTTTATATCCATTTTCTTTAACAAGGTAATTTTAATCTTGAGAGAAGTAATGATCAACTAAGGATTCAATATGCGGATACATTTTTTTTTCTCATTGATTCAAGACTAATTTAATTTTTTTTATTTAATTTTGCTTTAGTTTAATTTAATTTTGCAATCATCCATATTTCAATGTTAATCCGCTAGACAACAGTTTAAGCTTAAACTAGTACTTGACTACTTTTCTGAGTGGAACGATAATTTACTCTCACTTTATTACTTGAGCAATTTGTACACCTACGGTTTATGTCTATCACCATATTTTCATGCATTTTACTTGTTTACCAAACAATGGAATCAGATTATCCATTCATTTATGTCTCATGTATTTTATATCTTATGTATTTAACAAAATCCACGTGTGTAATCAAGCCCTAGGAATCGACCCCACAGACTGCCTAACCGAAGGTGGGGTTGCACATTCTACTTGGAGCAGGGGCCAAGAATTGGCAGATCATCTTACCATTAGATAGGCAACCTGCAAGAGACATCGGATGCAAGTCGCGACGTTAGGGACTTTCAAAAGAGACTGGGCCTCTTGGGATCTGAAATTCAAGGGGCTCGGAGCATTCTATTGGGTGTCAGATCTTCGAATCTCATCGCCTTAACTTCCCTATAAAAGTTAACCCTAAACGTCACTCTAAAGACTAAATCACTCACTAGGCTTTCTACGTGTTTTTTATTCCATCAACCAAACGACCAATTCACTTTTTTTTCTACTTAAAATAATTGTGAGACCATTTTATTCATCAACCAATAAAGTAAAATACGAAAGGAAGGAAAATATCTACTATCCTATTTACCAAGATAATGCAAGCTCGAGCAAGAGTATGAGCAACATTATTCTTCGAGCTTCTCACAAAATAAAGGTTAATCTCTCTCATATCAAGAAGAAGAGATTTATAATTACCAAAACAATTGGGATGAAACATCTCACTAGAAAATCACAAAGGAAAACCCTTATTTCTTTGCCTAATTAAGATCCTCATGAATAGCCATAACCTCAATTTCATACGGTTCAAAATTGCCAATAAATGAAACTTAAAGCACAACAACAAACTTTTCATTTTCTTCAAACAACATAACCAAGGCCAACATAAAAGGAATTAAAACTAACTCCATCAATATTGATTTTTAAAAAATGGGATGGGGACTTTGTGATACGGCAGCAATTCAAGAACAAAGCAAGAATCACCTCCGAATCAATTGAAGGATCCCAACCTAAATTCAATCAATCTAAAAGAACCCTTCACCCCCAAAACAGCAAGGAATTAGTAACAAAGAGTATAAATAAAGATAACAAGAATTGAATTAACACCACAAGTTACTTACTTGATAAGTCGAATCAATCCTTAAAGTAAAACAAGCATAGAATCTGATTCGTCTCTTAAGAAAAGTTCATAAAACTCAAAAATAACCATTTTGCCGTTTTTATGTTAAAAGGGGGTTTAAATACCCTTTGCTAAATCCTAAACCATAATAAAAACTAGTAAAAATAACCCTAAATGCATGTGGGGTGGATTGGGCTTAAAACAGGTCCAAAAACTAATTAAAATGAAAGGTTTAGACAATTATTTGACTTCAGATAGGCCCTACTTGTAAGTTGAGCCAAATATGCTCCAATTTGTATGATTTAGCTATGCAATATGCATAAGCATCTCGGTGTCTGCTTAAGCTCTTCCTCATGCTTGATCAACATATCTTCCTGAAGTTCATGTGAGATCAAAGCTTGTACAAAAATTTGCAATTGAGCTTTTAGCTTGTTAGCACGTGCCCTAGTGATTGGTCCCATTGTAAGCTTAAGAGCTCTATCTCCATGGCTCCATTGGTTGCTTGCATCATTGAGAGCTCCATCTCCATAGCTCCCTTGGTCGCTTGCATCATTCCCCCCATCCTCAAAAGGATTCGTCCTCGAATCATGACCGTTATCTTGTTGATAGCTCTGCAGTCTACACACATACGCTAACTCCTATCCTTCTTTGGGACTAATATCACTAGAACAGCACAAGGACTAAGACTTTCCCTAATATGTCCCCTTTGTAGCAATTCCTCAACTTGCTTTTGGAGTTCCTTAGTCTCCTCAGGATTAGCTCTATAAGCTGCTCTATTTGGAATTTCAGCCCTAGGTATGAAATCAATTTGGTGTTTAATTCCTCGAATGGGCGGCAACTCCTTAGGTAGTTCTTGAGAAAAACATCATCATATTCCTGCAAAAGAGAAACACCACCACTAGGCAAACTTGGGTCAAGGTTAGTATCATTAAAGTATGCTTCCTTGTATGAAAATACAATGAAGCACCTCATTTCCTCACAAGCAATCCTCACATCCCTCATTTTTTAATGGAGATTTATTTTATTTTTTCCTACACTCTCTTTTGGGTGTGATTTTTGAATTTCTTTTATGGCCTCTATCCCCTCTTTTCTTCTCTCACCCTCAGCCACACTTGTATTTTTCTTTGATTTTTTATTTAGCTCTCATTTTGCAAGGCTCTCAGCCTTCCCCTCATTTTGTTTTTGTCTTTCTTTTTCTTTATCTTTCAATCCCTTTAACATTTCTTCTTCCAAACTCCTTTTGAGCTGTAATTTATCATTATAAACTTCTTAAGGAGTCAATGGAGCAAGTAAAATACGTCGATCATTAAAAACAAAAGAATACTTATTTGTAAACCCATCATGGCTTGCTCTCCTATCATACTGCCA
>CANUEY010470227.1:0-16987 GCA_948099555.1 Croton setiger | reverse complement strand
CTACTGCATAACTACATATATATACACATTTTGATTCCCAGTTGGTTACGGAAGCTGTATTGATTGCCAACTGTTTTCTGTTGAATGAAGAAGTTGTTCATGCTTTCTGCATGATGCTGAGCTGGCAGTGGTAACAACCTTCTGCAGCATATCGAAGAATGCTAAGAAGAAGAATAAAAGAGGGAAGGTCACGTGCTCATTAAAACTCCTCACGAGATATCCAAGACGGCGTCGTTCTTTGCTTTGTCTTCAACCTGTCTTCAACCTTCGTTCAAATTATGCTTCTTCAATCCATTTTCTTCCTTTCCCGTTGTTGAAGAGATCTCCTTCTGCAAGTCCTCCAATAAAGAGGAAAAGGAAATTAATTTGACAGTTGCATTTTGAAGAAAACATTTGAATCAAGTTTTGTCTTTTTTTTAAACGATTTTAGTAAAGAAATTGAAGAAAATAAAGTTTTTGAGTCTTATTGGATTAATTGATGACTTGAATGAATAAAACAAAAGCCTGCATTTAGCTTTCATTTTGAAGGACCATTATTAATAGCTCTCTCAGAAAAATTGAAGGCAAAATTAATCACAATTTGTTGTTTTCCCTCAGGAATTAATGCTCTTAAGTAGTACTTTGTGTTTAAAGTTTAATATAAAAAAAAAGCTGGAACAGCTACTTTATAAGTTAAATGAATTTTTATATGGGGCCGCTATTTTTAGAGTAGCTTTTAACCATTATTTTATAATTTGGGTTTTACATAATTACCCTTAATCCCTTAGAGCACCTGCGATGGAGTTGGAAGGTGAAGAATGACTGAGGCACGGCCTGTTGCTGCATTGGCCGGAGCACCTCGCCGTGACGAAGTTGAACGTCATGATTTTTCAGACGAAAACGGAGAACTCAAGCGCGCCTTACTGAAAATTTTGCATTCTTTGCCCAATAAGCTGCTAACACGTTGCAGCTGTTTTGTTGATTTTTTTTTAAAAAATTAATTTTGTTTGTTTTTTAAATTATGAAAAATGAAAATTATTATTATTTTTTAAAATTTAGTTGTATTATTTTAATTTGACTGCAAATTGATGCAATTTGAATGACTAAATAAAATAAGACTATATTTCTATTTTTTTTTTATTATTGCTCATATTCATTAATAAATTGTAATTAGTAAATTTATTAAGCTAAAATTATTTTTTTTACATGAAGTTAAAATCATTTTAAAAATATAAATGTTTGATAATGAAATAATCAGAAATCAGATAGATTCTGTGGAGAAGTACAATTTTTGAAATGAAAAAGAGGTGGTGGAGTTATGGAAGGGTAGTATGCTGAGCTCACAAAAAACTAATGTGGAGGAGAGATGTGTTTAATAGTCTTCTATTTAGCAGTTCTTACAATGCAAGTGCTTCTACACCAGCTATGTTGTTAATGACAAATCAACTCTTTCAATTAATAAACAATCAATTACCCAAACCATGGAATTAAAATGAATATAAAATGGTGCAAAGATTGAAATATATATATATATATATATATATATATATATATATATATATATATATATATATATATATATATATATATGAAGCCATTCAAGGAACAATTTCACAAGCCTGTAGTTTTGTAACCAGATGCTCCCCTCACACCCACTACTCTCCCTTCTATGCAATTCTCTCCTCCTTTATTTTTCTCAAAACAAGCGAAAGAATCAAAATAAATATAATTTTATTAAATAAAAGGAAGATTATCTTTCAATTCCTTAATATTTTAATAAATATACGCTTAAGTACTCCAGTTTTTAAAATATTATGCTCTTAGATTTTTCTGTCAAAAAAAAAAAAAAATTACCTCTAAACATTAAAGAAAAACTTTTTTTTTCATCTTTAATCTTCGTTAATAGGGATCAAAATATAATTTTTCATGTCAAACACTCCAAATTTATTTTTAAAAATTAAGCAAATAAATATTTTAATTTGAAACTCTCGATATGAACAATTGGAATTTAGATTTATATTATTTGATGTGGAAAATTGAAATGAAATGAAAATATGAAATATGAAATATAGTAATAAATTAATAAAATGTAAAATGAAATATGGAATAATAAAAAAATAAGAAGAATATTCAAAATATAGAACTAATACTGATTGGAATCAAATGGTTAGAATAATATAAGATTTTAAATTATATAATATATTAAAATTAATGAATGCCTAAAATATATTGAAAATTCTTTATTGATAGACGGCGGGGAAAACGAAGAACATAAACGTAAGACTTGAATATCATAAATCAAAGCATAAATCAAATCTATGACTATCACTGTCTTTGTTAAGACTAACTTTGTTCTAAGCAATTTGTCGCAGGCTAGGATCGAACTCAAGCTCTTGTTGGGTTTGTTGGGTTTTGATGAAGTAGGGGCTATGGCTTCATCCAAGGAAGAAGATGAAGCCATAGCCTCTACTTTACAAAAGCTTAATTTGCTCCATAAGAAATTTTCTACTATATTCACAATATATGCGGTTTGATTAGTTAAAAGTTAACAGAATGAAAATGTCTGAAAAAAAAAAGAAAATATATGAATAAAATTATAATTTTTCTATATTATTAATTAAAACTTTAAATTTCATTCTAATTCACTTATATATCCTGCATCATCATATACGAGAATCACAATTTTTATTTTATTTTACAAAATATGTATTTATCAAAATCATATAAAATATTGGCAAAGTTAGTTAATGAAACATTGAACTGTTCTACAATTATTTATCAATAGTTATTAATAAATATTTCAAACTAAAGTCAGATAGGACATGTTTGACACAAGAATTTGATCTTTTTTTACAAAATGTTTATGTTTTGTTTATGCCATTAAACTTTATGTTACACACTAATTATAATAAAATAAAGTGGTTAAACAATAATTTTTGTGAAATATAAGGGTAAAAGGGTAATTATCATAAATTTTAGGAATCAAAATGTAATTAAATTAAAATATATGAACTTTCGTAAAATACAGGGGCAAACTATAATTTACATAAAATACATGGGTCCATCTATAATTTTTTATAAAATATAGGGATCAAACTATATTTTTATAAAATATAGAGTCCATTTTTAATATCTATATAATAATTATAGTAGACTCATTATGTTAAACCCCTCACGCAAAACTATTTTTCCAAAACCAAAATAAAAATATATATATATATATATATATATATATATATATATATATATATATATATATATATATATATATATATTCTCCACCCTAGCGGATCTTAAATGAAATTTAGAAAAGAAAAAAATGGTTCGATCTTCTTGGAGTGAAAACGATGGACTGAAGAAAGGAGCTTGGTCGCCAGAAGAAGACCGGAAGCTGGTGGCTTACATAGAAAAACACGGTTATGGAAGTTGGAATGCATTACCTGCTAAAGCTGGTGCGTAATTTTGATGTCTCCTGTTAGTATACTAATTTTTGACATTTTCAAACGGAAATATATATATAAAAACGTGTTACTAAAAAAAAAAAAAATCAACTTTATTATTAATATGTTTTATTTGTACATGTATTATGAATTTTAGGACTCCAAAGATGTGGGAAGAGTTGTAGGCTGAGGTGGACAAACTATTTGAGGCCTGGTATCAAAAGAGGAAAGTTCAGTTTGCAGGAAGAACAGACCATTATTGAACTCCATGCTCTTCTTGGCAACAGGTATGTGTTTGAAAACTTGAATTTTAGGTCTAAAAATCTAAACTTTTATCAAAATTTTCTCTTTTTAACTCATAGTATATAAAAAATGTTGTTTTATAATTGTATTCAGGTGGTCTGCTATTGCAAGTCACTTGCACAGAAGAACAGATAATGAAGTCAAGAATTTTTGGAACTCAAATCTGAAGAAAAGATTAGAAAAAATGGGCATAGATCCTGTAACCCACAAGCCAAAATCCTATGCCTTTGGGAGCCCCAAAGATGCTGCCAATCTTAGCCATAAGGCTCAATGGGAAACTGCTCGTTTAGAAGCTGAAGCTAGATTAGTCCATGAGTCCAAAAAAGCAGCCGCTGCAGTGACTGCGGCTGCGTCGTTTAGATCATACCTTAACGTTCTTAAAGCAAGTGAAGGCATGACTTCCGACATGTTTTTTGGCGGCTATTACGACAACCTCCAGTCCCCAACTTCAACGTTAAATTTTTTTGATAATGCATTAGCTAATAAGCGAGAGAGTTCATTGACCATTCCATGCAATGGTGAAATTTTGAACAGTAATGCATGGATTAATGACTCGTTTATGGCAGCAAATCAAAATGTTAATGGAGTTTCTGAGATTATGGTCTGTAACAAAGATATTTATTAACACAACAAATCGTCGATGGGCGGAGAAAATTGGTCAAGAGATGGGAATGTTAATGTTGATGAAGGGCAGTGGAATTATTGGAATGGCTTACTTAACTCGGTGAATGTTGCTCCGGTGGTTGCATCTGGTTCAGGTTCATCTGTGTTTTGAATATGGGATTAAGTTAAGAGGGAGAAAAATAAAATAAAATTGCGGGTTTTATTGCAAAATGAAATAAATATAATTTAGGATTTGGAGATTGTGTTATTAGGTGTGGCTTTTAAATTAAGGCATAAGATTGGTTGCTTAGAGAGTTTGGTGTGTGAAAAAACGGTTGCAATTTATTTTGGATATGTTTGTTTGTATTTCTATTTCTATTCTCCCTCTTTCATGAAAACTAAGCTAATGGTTTGTTTATGGTGAGTATTATAAGTTTTCAGATTTTTTATTTGGTGTGTTGATCCTTGGTTTCCCATGTTGAGAAAATGGTTTATTATATATGTATATATAGAGGCTCCAGGACTCCAATAAGAATTTGGAGACCTGCTTTTCTGCTTTCTTTTTTTTTTTAAAGCGCAGTAGCAACGGATCGCAGTTTATAGACAATATATTATAAATTTTATTAAGGGTCAAATTATACAAACTGTGATACACTTCAAATTTGATGTACATAAAAATTAAAGCAAAACTAAGTCTGAAACATAGAGGTGGCCGGCCCAAAAAACCAGCGGTTTTGGCTCGCCAGTTAATTAGAACCGGTCTGGCATCGATCCGTAACCGTTAAGCTTGAATCGGAACCGTTAGAGATCCGGTTTAGATTTAACAATTTTCTAAACCGTGGCCTGTAATAAATCGGAATCGCTTAAAAAATTTCTGATTAACCGGCAGAATTTTTTTCTTTCTTTTTCGATTAACCGTCGATTCGTGAAAACCGTCCTGCATGAACCAAAGTTCTCATGACCGTTTCCGAACTCACGAGAACCGCCAGGCTAAACTGACCTGCCAAACCGCCGTCCACCAAGTTCCCTACCATTACCTTGAACCTTCATGGACCGCCAAGCCTAACGTTAAAATGACAGTTTTATTTTTGAATTTTGAACAATTTTGTCCCTCCTAACAGTAATTAACAGTCATATTTTGTGGATATTTTATGTCCGATAGATTTATATGTGTTGTGTATAAATTGGAGGTGAATTGGTTCATTTTGGTCATAAAAATTCTCTAACATTTCCTTATACTCTAAGACTATTTCTATACATTTCATTTAATATCCTAGTGCTAATATTTTTTTTGCTCTTACTATACTTACTCTACTATTACATTTCTCAAGTTATATTAATTCTATTCGTTTCAATTTAAAAAAAAAAAATTCAACCCCGATTAAACGCCGCTAGAGAAAAATGTAAGGAATTGAAAATCTAAGAAATTGGAGATCGGATATTTCACGATTTCTAAGAATTCCTCGCAATCCTACAAGGGGCCACATGTATATTGGTAGGATTCCGATAAATTCGCCGACACGGTAGACGACTTTACAACTGAAGAGTCCAGTCAAAATCTAACCAAGATGCCATCACAACTACTACTGTTGCAACCACAAACATGATATGTTTTTAATATTGTTTAAATTATTTTTTTTCACTTATTTTAAACTTAAAATTTTTTTTGGCACTTAATTTGTTGTAAAAATAATTATTTTAGTTTATCTTATCTTTCCAATTCTTTATATTATTCAATTTTTTTTATAATTATGAAATATAATCGTAGGAGGAAGTCGAAACATGTTAAAGCAATACATTTGTTAAAGACACATAAGCGATGTGTCTTACCATTTTAGAAAGTAATCCGTAAGAAATAACAAATATTTTCAAATTTATAAGTATTATAACATAGGATATTGAATAATAAAAAGATATTTAGAAGCGAAATATCTCATATAGTTTTTGAAGAAAAAAAAAATCCGTAAAAGCTAATTTTCCAATATGCTACTTCTAAACATCAAAATTTTATTTTATTTCTTTTTAAATCCACGCACGGACCAAAATAATTATGCACCCGCATTAGGTTAAAGTTATTCTTAAATCTTGATATTTTAGGTTAAAGTTATTCTTAAATCTTGATATTTTGTTATATTATACCTAATATAAATTTTCAGTAATTTAGGCTAACTGCATTTAGTGCGAGTAGCACCCAATTTGAGTGTTGTTAGAATTTAGCATTTTCAACTAACAACAAATTGGAATTAAATAGATACAATTCAACCATTCATTTAAAATAAATATATACAAAGTTGTTGGGCGCAGCTTGGTGCCAATCGTACTTTCTATTGGTAAGGGTAAGCGGTTGCTGTACTAAGTTAGTTCATATCATGAACTGAAATTAAAACCGATGTACCAGTTCCTTTGGAATTTGGAAGTGGAATCGAACCTAAATCTAGGTTTGTTTTCTAATTTTTCAATTCTAAGATTAATTTCAAATTAAACAATATGCAGTTTTACTTATAAAATTTTTAGATGCTCGATTCTAGTTCCAGTGAGCAACTAGAACTAGACTTGCATTTTAAAAAATTTATAATTCCGATTTTGGTTCTTTTAAAATAGTTTTTTACCAGTTTTAATTTCGGTTTGGGCCAGTTCTCGATTTTGGTCCAAAGCCCGAGAACCATGCATACTTCTACCGTATCAGTGCTCTTGAGTAAAATTGAATACTTGCCCAAATGCAATTTTTTTTCTTTTCAAATGATGTGTCTTATTGTCTCTACACATCTCCAAGATCAATTTTAGTAAATTGCAGTTTATAAAATTTGATTCTGAATTATAATATAAATTTCAAGATTCTAATTGTTTTATATGAAATTTTTAAAAATTTAGCAAGTTCACTGAATGAAACTTTTGTTTCATTCCGGTAAATATACTAATTTCAACTTAAAATATATTCAGAATTTATGTAAAGTATTATTCATCACAGGCAAATTGGTCAAAATGCGATGAAGGATTTACCAATTATCAATTCCAACATCATTCATTTCAAATCAGATCAATAAAAATGGCAAAGAAACATAAAAAATGAAACCAAAAATTCTACTTCTCTATATTCCTAAAACAAAGTATAAGCCTCAACGGGATTTTAAGCATTTCTTGCTTGAAAATCCTTCATGAAAGCAACCAACTTTTCAACAACAGCCAAAGGCATTGCATTATAAATGCCAGCTCTCATACCTCCCAACTGACCTATGTCCTTTAAGCTGCACCATCTTTTCTTTAGCTGCTTCTTTGATGAACTCAGCTTCTAATTCAGACTTTTCAAATGTAAAAGGAACATTCATCAATGATCTAACAGATTTTTCAACTGGGCATCTATAAAAACATCTGCTTCCATCAATTGCATCATAGAGCAAATCTGCTTTCTTCTGGTTCTTCTTCTCTACCTCACATAATCCACCTTTTGCTAGAAGATCTTCAAACACTAAACTGTTAAATACCATAACGAGGGGTATTGTGAAGAGAATTGTTTTCAGCTAGGATCTTGTAACCCAACATTACAGGAGTAATAGATCTTTTCTGATTATTACAATTGTAACACCAGATGGACCAACATTCTTTTGAGCACCTGCATAGATCTCACCAAATTTTCATACATCTACAGGCTTTGAACAGAAATTTGAAGACATCAGCTACCATAAGCCCATTTTTAGGAACTGGGTAATCTTTAAATTCTACACCATGAATGGTTCATTTGCACAAATATGTAAATATTTAGCATCTGGGTTTTGCTCCAAATCGTCAAAATATGGATTCTTCATATACTTTTCAGATTTCCCAGACCAAATCAACTTGGGCTTACAATATTTCTTTGCTTCTTTGAATGCTTTATCACCCCATCATCCAGTAACCACAAAGTCAACTGGGTCATCGGGTTTACACAGATTCAACGATATAGCGGCGAACTGAGTGGTGGCGCCGCCTTGGAGAAACATAACAGAATAGTCTTCCGATATATTCAACAGAGTCCAAAGATCAGCCCCTGCTTTTTGAATAATAGAAATAAATTCTTTCCCTCTATGGCTCATCTCCATTACACTCATTCCATATCCACGCCAATTATAAAGCTCTTCCTGCGCTTTCTTGAGAACATGGGCAGGTAGGCGGCGGGTCCGGCAGCGAAATTGAAAACACGATCGGGATCTTGGGTTTGTGCTGAGATAGGGGAAAAAGGGGCTGTCGACATGGTGGCTGACCGAGCATCTTATAGAAATGGGTTTATTTGGGGCGGTGGAATTGGGTTTATTATGGTGGTGGCGATTAGGGTTTTGGAGGAGGAGAGAATTGGTGGAGGAAGTGAGCTTTGACGCCATGATTGTTGGAATTTGGAAAAACTGAGCAGAGAGGGTTTTTTCTTTTATTATTATTATTATTATTTAGCAGATAATTTTTAATGCTCTGTTTGGAAAGATGAAAAAAAAAAAAAAAGTCTGATACGTAAAGCAGCTTGAATATTCGCATAAAGAACACGGAGTAAAAGGAAAGGACACCGTTTAGTTACGTGCTCAGAACTGTAGGCTTTGTTTAGTAGAGCAAACTTGCAAATTGCCAACTTCTTTTTCCTCTGGATTCTCACTATAAATAGTTTGATTTTTATTACTACCACATTGTGTCTCCAAATTATCATTATAATACATTGTTTTTTTTTTTATTATTGTTAAAAAACTTTATAATCATTCCGACCAAGCCAAAATTTATTACTATCCGTTTCATAAAAATTGTCATACTTATGACAGTAAAAGTTTTCTAATTAAGTTGGTTTTATACTAAACCAAGTAACCAAAATTCAGCGGTTGACATTTACTTTTGGATTAGGTGCCCTTTATTAATTTTAATGTATCTTGAAATCATAAAATAATGTAAGAAGCAAATTCCCTTCTATTGTACCTCTCCATGTCAAATTATTTCTAAAATGAAAAATCTAATCTAAGTGAATATTTGTAAACTCTATTGTAAACTGATTATATACTGTTTGTTCTTTATAAGAAACAACTTATATAATTCTATCAACCCTAAAGAACTACAATATAATACACTTTTAATTTATATTCAAAATTAATATCGACATCATTCTTTTATATGAATTCAAATCTTAGTATTATCACACCAATATTACTAATAAACTCATTGTCATAATTATACTCTACATATATACAGCTTGTATATTAAAGATAAACACATTCCATTCAAAAAAAAAAAAAAAACACTAATAATAAAAAATTTGGAACAACTGGATTCGGATTAATTTTAAAGTAAAAATAATTCTAATTAATCGACCTGGAACCAACTAAACTTAAAATTGACCAAACTTAAAGTGAATTAATTTGACTGTCCTAATACACTCGAAACTTATAAAAAATTAAAAAAACTTACTATATAAACATAATTATCCAAAATAAAAACAAGCTAATAACATATTTATGCTATAATTAAGTAACATATTTTGTTCTTCATTTTATTCTCCAGATTGATTCAAAACATCATTGAAACAGAAGCAGCCGCGGCCTGAGTATCCATCAAATCAATCCAATAATTACTCTGATCATGATCAAGATGAATACTATTATTATACCCAGAAGATGATGTAGTTTGAGTAATTTGATGATCAACCACAATATCAGAAAGTTCATTCACAATATTAATTTCTTCATTTACTGCCATGAATGAATCCATATCCCATGCATTATTATTATTATTAATTTCTTCCATTGCAACTGTTTCTTTCACTTGAATCTGATGAGGAAAGATTAATGGGTTCTCCTGTTTTAATCCAATTTCTGGAAAATTTAACGTTGAAGTTGGTGATTCGAGGTTTTCGCCTGAACAAGACTGGAAAAACATGCCGGAAACCATACCTTGCCATGCTTTGAGCACGTCAAGGCATTTGGGTCTAACGACGGTGGGGGCCGTTGTGGTGGTGGTGGCGGCGGCTGTTTTGGTGGTCGGAGGTATGAGAGAAAATTGGTTAAGGAGAGATTGAGATGGGAGTTGTTTTGACTCACGGACTAATCTAGCTTCGGCTTCCAATCGTGCACTCTCCCATTGTGCCACGTGGCTTAGATTAGCTGCGTCCTTAGAATTTCCGGTGCCAGCGGCTGACCCGAAAGAGTGAGTTTTTGGTTTGTGGGTTACCGGATCTATGCCCATTTTCTCTAGTCTTTTCTTCAAATGTGTATTCCAGTAATTTTTTATTTCGTTATCTGTTCTTTTGGGCAAGTGAGTTGCTATTGCAGACCACCTGAGAACAATCATCAAAAACACATTTACTTTAATAATTAAATTTGTAATTCAAATAGCCTTTTTTTCTTGACAGAAACATATAATTATATTAATGAAAATGCTGTAGCCACAATAATAAGTCTTAAGTGAGCATACAAGTATTACATCTTCTTGGTGCAAAAAGAAAAGATAAAGATTGGAAATAATTACTTTATAAGTCAGCGAATCAGGTTAGTCAGTGCGTCTGTTTCTACATCTGATAGAACAGTTTAGAACTCATGCACACTATTGAGTTATGATTGATTATTTTAAAGATGCTAATAAAATTTAAGTGACGCTCGATTTAAAAAAAAGTGAAACCTAACTAATTTAAAAAAGATAAAATAAAATAAGATTATACAAACATATTTTTTTAAAAAAAAAATTTGAGTCCCACGAGCACACTCATTTTAGATTTTTCTTAGTAAACTTCATGCCTTAAAACATTGCGGTTATTTTTATTTACATGAACTTATAAAAGAGGGTAAAAGAAAATTTTATTTTATTTTTCTCTTGTTTTAGTAAAAAAAATACAAAATAATTTAATTAATTTATTTAATATAGTACTCTATATGAAACATTTATTTGTTTCTTACATGAGTGTGGTCCTATACGTTCATAGTGATTAAGTTTAAGTCTGTTGTCCAAAAGGGTTTGAACATAGTTAGAACACGTGAGCATTGAGCAATATATGAACCATTCGACTCATTTTCATAGCATATAATAAGATCAGCGTCAATCATATCTGATGAAATAATTACTACATATTTATGAATGTTTCAATTTTATATATAGCTTTAGGTGGTGCAACATTCATGATATGAGGGATGCAATTATTATACTACTATGAGGAGGAGCATAGATGGTCCCATTTTTATCCCTCACCACATCAATATATATGTATACTATTGTATATAGATATTGTAATGAGTAATTATTAGTTGTTATCAGCTTAATAACAACTATTTATTGTCTCAAAAACTCTTTTAACTTTTGTATTTATTCCACTTTTTTTTTATTAATCACGGGTTTGTTTATAATTAAAGTTGAGGTTTCTTTCCTAAATTATAGAAACAAACAATATAGTATCTAAAACATGATGATTTATATGTAGAAAGAGCAAAAAATAAATGTTCTTACTTGTTTCCAAGAAGAGCATGAAGTTGAATAATGGTTTGTTCTTCCTGCAAGTTGAACTCTCCTCTTTTGATATCTGGTCTCAAATAATTAGTCCATCTCAGTCTACAACTCTTCCCACATCTTTGGAGTCCTATATTATACATATATTTATACATAAAAAAAAAAAAACATGTTAATAAACAAAAATATTGCCCAATAGAAAGAAATAATAAAAAGAAATACCAGCTTTAGCAGGCAAATCTTTCCAGCTTCCATGGCCATGTTGTTCAATATAAGCCATAAGCTTCTGGTCTTCTTCAGGAGTCCAAGCTCCTTTCTTGAGTCCTCTCTTTTCGCGGCAAGGAGATCGAACCATATTATCTTTTGTTTTGATTTGTCTGGAATGAATCAAACAAAGGAAAGGTATATGAAGCTTAGCTCAAAGATTAAGTGATGGATGGATAGGCAAAAACTAAGACGAAACTCGTTGGTATATATAAAAAGTATACCTTTTTCTTAATGTCTCTCACTAGGCATAAGGGATTTTCGAACGCAAAATGATTGCAAGTTGGTTTATTTATTTCAATGACTTGGTGTGAATTTATTAACTATGCAACAGCTACATTACTTTGCCATAAATTGTACTTTTAAAACTTATATATAGGTGTGCTGTATTATATTATTACAAAAGAAATTCATAATATGTAATCCTAATATAATATTTTTTCTAATTGATTTCACATTAATATTTGTGAGCCTTGTGAAATATAATTTACTCTCATAATAATATTTGAAACTAAATGGATATATAATATGAAAAAATTGTATGGATTGTTAAGAAATTTTTGCTTATTATTTAGGTATGGAATTTGCAGTATTTGATGAGCTAATTGTCGCTATCAGCTTGTTGTAGTGTATAGGTAATCCAACAAACTCCTCTAGCCTACCTAGTTAAAGAATATGGTTTAGCTAGAAGGTTTTTTTTGTTGTAATTAGAGATGGGTATTCGGTATTTTTTACCGTACTGAATACTGAAGTTTTAAAAATTTATAGGAATGAGAATTTTATCAAACGGTACGGTTCGGTATTATCACTAATCAAATTATCGGATTATACTAAAATAACAAACAAATGGTAAAATATATAAATATTTTTATTTTTGAAAAATCAAAACTTAAAAGGAATGATAATTATCAATTTTTATTAGAATTTGTTTATTTATAAACCATTAATTTTTATTAAAAATCAATTACCAAACACCAATTTACCAAATTCTAATTTCTGATTATCGAATTTCAAAAGGGTAACAATTACTAAATTATTTTGATAAAAAATTACCGGTACTTAATAAAAAAATGATGACCCCTACTTATAATTTATATGGATGGTTTTAAATAATAAAATATAAACAAATAACGTAATCTTTTTATGATTTTAAAGAATCAGAATCACATTTAAAAATTAACTATTTAACTAATTTAAAATGGGATAAAATCAATTCAGTTTTTTTTTTTTTTTTTAATTTGAAAATGACTTTTAGTATAATTATACTTTTAACTCTGAAAAGGTTCATATTTTAATTTTAATTCTTACAAAATTAAATTTTGTTTTATAAATTGTTTATAGTCTATCTATAATATGTTTATAAATTGATTATATTTTGTTTAGAATTTAAAAATAATTAGTTTGAAAATTATTTTTGAAAAATATAATATTTTATAGAATATTATAAAATTTAGTGAGTTATTTACGTAAAAATTCCATTTAAGATAAGTAATTAGATTAGGAAGATTTATATCAGGACCACTCAAATTGAATGATTTGCATCTGATTTTATTTTATTGCAGGTCTAGCTCATAATAAACTTCAGAGTAAGCTTTCACATTTGAATCTAGATTAAATTTAGTGACACTTTATAAAATTTAACTTTATATTATATATTTTATATGATTATAAATTTAATGACATTAATTATTTTGTTATTACAAAATTAAATTTTACAAATCGCGGTTTATAAAATTGATATTTAACACTCGTTTAAACGATTCACCATGCAATTTTTTTAAAAAAAAAAAAATTATTAAGAAAAACCCAAAATTTGGAGGTTTCCATATTCTCGAACGAAGACGACCAGCATCTGCCTGAACTTTAATTAGGGATATTATCATTTTTTAATGTAAGAATTTTTTTTGTTATAAAAGAAAAATTATTATGGTAAAATTGTCTAAAAGATGGCTGGCAACTATTGGTTGTAGAACCGCCTCGTAAATCTGAACGATAAACTGTAGGTATAACATTGTTTGAAAAGACTTGGAAGGCAGCCATTAAAATTGAACATTTGTCTGAAAAGACTTGAGCTCCTTATTATCGATGAGACAAGCCCATGCATGATATGACTCTATTTGGTACCCTAATTTATAACAATCTTTATGACTTGACTTGTAATTAAAGTAACCAAAATATAATACATCACAGGGCAAAAAATAACAATGAAAAATAATATATTGAGAAGTGCAAATAGTTTTGCTAGTTATCTATAATTAAATATGAAAATATCGAGTTTGATTTTTTAATTATATTATTAATATTAATTTGGTGCAAATCTCGTTTATTTGTAGCATTCTATATATATAAATATGAAAATGTCGATGTTATTATGATAGAAGAGATTAATTTTGGATAGCTTATATATTTTTTTTTCTTTTTGCAAAGATAGCTTATGCTTTTTTTTTCTCATTTTCTTTTCATATTTTTAGTTTAATAGATTTAAATTTATAAATACAAACGAAATATAGTAGGAAAGTTTTGCGCTAAAAATTATAATTTCGACCTTTATTTTGATTCTTTCCCCTACTAATTCATGAAAGTTTTTTTTTTAAAAAAAAAATCATGAAATTTTTACTTTTAGAAAAAAAAATTTACCGAATTACCGATAATTGAGAAAAAAAATCTAAAATTAAATAATTAATAACTAGTAATACTATTAAATAAAAAAGAATAAAAGTATAAATATGTAAACAAACATTAATATAAAACTTAAAGGGCTGTATTTTATATAATGCAATATCAAATTCTAATATGTGGAACTAAGAGGAAATATCATTCACATCAATTCCATTAGTAAGAAAATATGAATTAATAAATATAATTATTTTTTTATCCCATCATTGTCTTTTAAAAAATAATAATAAATAGTAAAAAAATTCAAACATAATTGTTTCCTACATGGAAACACAAATATATGAAAGGCATTGATTGATGATGTAAAAGCACACGAGTTAATTGAATAACTTACAAGTGCAAATAAAAAATCTAGTTTCTCAAAAAAAAAAAAAAAAAGAAAACATCTAATACAATTAATTAAAAATTGATAAAATTAATTACTAATTAGGCAAAAAATAAAGCAGTGAGGAGTCATTTTCTTTTTGAAAGGGCTAAAGATGCCAAATCTGCCCGACAATTAAATTGAAGTTGATGTTTCAGTGAGGAGTAAAAGGCACATGGCATGCCATTGCTCACTTAAACTACGAATATTGTAAAGTATTTCATTAAATTGGAATTAAAATTGTTCGTTGTACGTATTTAATTTTTACTCAGACCTTATATATATGCAATTATTGAATTATTAATTAATTAATTAACACAACTATCTTTTTCGTCTATCATTATGAGCTTGTCCTTACCTAGTTAATTTTAGTAATTAAATTTGTAACAAACATACTAAATATGTGGATAGACTCGTTTTTCTATTTATATTTAATACTTTGGTCATTTAAAAAATAATTTCATTACTTGAATTTCAATTATCCCATGTGTTTGATGTTGGATTTGATTTATTACAAAAAAAGATGATGATAAAATATTTTTGGATTGCGCGTTGCCGAACTGGTCGGTCTTAAAAATAATTTTAGAGTCGCCACCCGCTTTCGGGATACCAATTTTAATTTTTAAGAAAAATGACTCCGTTTTTAATTATGAAAAGGCACTGATCGAAAATTTAGAGATTCGGGTAAGGGGGTAAGGTACGATGGTTTAAGTTTTACTTAAACCGCCGCCCGGGAAAAACCGGCCTCTTGGTTTGTTTAATTTCCAAAATTTAAGTTTTATTAAAAAGTCGTTGTGCGATTAATTTCTAGCGATGTTCCTAATTGGCGTTTTTCGGTCAATTGTGAAAACAATTACAAACAATAAAATAAATCGCAGAAATTAAAAATGCGGAAAATAAAATCCTAAAACTAATTACAAACCGAATTCCTATTAAATTACATTCTACCCGAATAAATCCCCCAAATTAAATCCCGCACACCCTGAAAACATATAAGATAAGCATTTAAAGCATTGTTGCAAAATTACCGAAAAGTCCCTGAAGTTTTGGAAAATTACAAAAAGATCCCTGAATCTTGAAAAACTCCAAACAATATCAGAACAATTAATAACAGTCAAAAACTATCCATGATTAAACTAAAATTGCAAAAAGACCTCATTATGCAAAATTACAAAATGGTCCCTAAAGTTTTGACAAATTGCAATTAAGTCCTTAAATTTTGAAAATTCCCAAAACAGCCTCTAAACATGCATTTTTCCTAAAACAGCCCAAGAAACATAAAAAACATGCAAAATTAATATTTTGGAATTAATGATGCAAAAATACAGTTTGGTCCTTCGCTTTTTCAAAAATTACCAAACTCCCCCCTATACTCCTACTTTACTACCCTATCATGCCAAACCATACCAAGGTTTACACCACATATATGTCGTGTCATCAACAGCAAAGAATAATCCCTAAACGGTTCTGAGCTTGACAAAACAGTCTCATAACAACCCATAAACAGTCTTACAAACTAGGACTAGTAATCACAATTCATGCTTGGTAAAATAAAACTAGAGTGATAGGGATTATTATGCATGTCATTTTCTTAAATTCAGACAGAAGAATGAAACATTACAACAGAAAAGGGACCTGAAGATGCATGCTTATTTCTCTCCCAAAATAACCAGAATTGAAATGCAAACAAAGTAAGGAAGATTACAGTAAACTTTGACATCATTCCAGCAATAACAACCAAGTTAAAACAGCAGCTTAAACTGCCTGAGACAGCCAACCAGTTTAAGCATATTGTGCAAATAATTAGTCCAGATTTTGTTTCAACATGACAAGGCAATTCTATAACAACTTAAAAACAATAGCATCCCAAACAAATCAAATATTGGAGAACAGAATAATAAACATGGAATTTGAACAA